>JARHVA010001226.1:1205000-1245000 GCA_037957365.1 Torreya grandis | reverse complement strand
ACTTATATTTCCTTAATATTTTCCTCCACTAGCTCATCCTTATTCTTCATATATTTCCCATAGCAATAATTAATACATCCGTTATTTCCCTATTAACATCTTACTTAATCTCTACATAATCTCTCACAATATTTTAAGAATTTAAAATTCCTATTCACCTAACTCAAATTCCCACCAATAACATTCATATAAATCACATCACTAGTCTAAATCAAATCTTCATTTATTAACCTAACCTCCATCTATAATCCCATAAAACATATCTTGATTCTCTAATAATTCTTGTCACTTAAGCCACTCCCTAACCCTCTTCAGATATTTCTAAGAATTTTTAATTCTATTCTCAACTACCAAAAGTTCTTATCAATTCCTAGAAATTGATTTCCATCTCACATGGATAAATCCTAGCCCTCCATTCTCCCATCAACCTCCTATAAACCCATCTACACCCGCATGCATTGTAAGGACTAAGAAAAATGAATTAAGAATCTTTGAATCCATTGAGCATTGGCATAATCACTCTATCACTATCATCTTGCTATATATCCATCCTTAATTTTTTCAAGCATCCAAGGTGTTGTCCAAGTTAAGAGCAATCAATTATAGTCATTTATCAATTCATCCTCAACCAATCACCTTCAAATAAAAAATCCACAACAAAAAAGGAAGATGTCTAAAATAATGAGGGAAGGTTTAATGGGTTGAGATGACCCCACTCACCCTTACCTGATGATTGACCCCCACCTAAATATCTAATACTCCAAGGAGATAAATCAAACCACACATAGTTCTCCCACCTGGGGTGATTGAAAAATTATCCTCCTTTACTCTATGTGTGTAGCTAATGATGTGGCTTTGGTACTTGAAAATGTTTGCTTTGACATGGATTTTGAGTGCTTCAATATTGATATTTGAATACTCCTAGTTATAGGTTTTAATATAAGGAAGATTATGGTGAATTTTATCAATGTGCAATAGTGTATATATGTATATCAAATCATTCAAAAGTTGCTTTTAAATGACACCTTGATTACTTTATTTTAATGTTCAAGATATGCATGGTAAAATTGTGTCAATATTTTTAGTTTCAAGTACTCCAAGACCATATTTTAGTATCTACAACTAGAAGTTAGTATAACACAATCATTTCAAAACCAAAATATGGTATTATTGATTTTTTTTACATGATAGATGTCCCATGAAGGGAAACTATCTCTTGATGTAGATTATTGGCCCAAAAATACATTCCCTAACCTAATATGGTGACACGATGGATAACACTACCTAAAAGTGGTAAATTTCATAGTATGGTTGTTGTAGATTTAGGAAATTATATTAATTAATCCATGTATGCCTAGGTATATATTATAACATCTTGGACTTATTAAAACTATTGCCAATCTCTGTAATGGAGTACCAAAAAAATTCATGAGTTGTAGAAGCTAGTAGTGGTACCCCACCCTTTCTTCATTGACATCCACATGGTTTGAGCATAAGTTATCTAAAAAAATAACTTGGTTGTGTGGAGGATTCAACCATTGAAATCCATAGCACCTAAAGCCAAGAAACCAAAAATTCAACCATAGTCTCATTCACAAGCTCAAACTCATGTACAACCATATCCATTAGCTTAAAAAATATAAGGGATGTCAACTAAACATAAGGCAATGTTACGTAATCAGATTGACCATGGCTAAGATGAGATGCCTAAAAACTCCCTAGTTGAGTGACACATAGATTTGCACTATCATAATCGAGTGTGATATTTATCCCTTTAGATTTACTTTAGAATAAATGTATACATTGTTGATCAATAATTTCAAAAATGACATGTATGATGAAGAAGAGGAAAATAAAATTTTATTTTTGAAATTTATTCAAACATCTCAGGTCCAAAAAATCCCTTCTATTTTTTTGGTCCAAATTCCTTCACCACCAAAATTCATCATAATTAACATAGTCACACAAGAAGAACTAGTGAAACACATAGGGCAATATCTATTTCAAGAAGAGGCAATGGGTTCTAGGTCACAAGCACAAGTGACCATTTCTACACAAAACCAAAATATGGCAGAAGAGATGACACAAGGTACTATGTGCAAGCTAAAATACCTAAGGAAACTTATCTATATGGAAAGTAGAGGAGAATAATTTGAGTTTGAAGTTAGTTACTTCAAGCCACTAGTAATAAAATATTTCAGACCAGGAGATGAAAGAATATACCCTGTATTATTTGAATGAATGTATACATTCAAATTTAGCCAAGTCAAAGTTAATGAATTCCAACATGATGTTAAACTTATGGATATTCATGTAAAATATTTCCAAAATAAAATTATAGTCCCACTATTCACGAGATCTAAGAGCATTATCTCTATACTAGATACTAAAACATTTGTGTTATGTAGTCCTCCTTTCATGCCTCCATCCCATCCAAAAATAACCCCTCCATATTCCCCATATCTTTCACACTATTCCACTACATATGTATAACCCCATCATTATACGGGTCAACTATACCTATAGGGCCAAAAAAGAGCATAGTGAACTTTAGACACCACAAAGGTAGTGAAAAGAATGATAAAGTGGCCAAGGAGAAGGCTAAAAAAGAGTAGGACAAATTTTTTTAACAAAAATTAAGGTTGGGTGACAAAAATTAATGAAATAATAAAAGGATAAATGGAACGAGGACTTATGAACAAAGAAATAAGTAAATAAGAAGGCTATATAAGAACAATTAACAAAATCCATAAAGGATAGAGAAGAACTGGAAAAATAGAAAATGGAAGAACAATAGTACAATGAGAAGGAAATAGTAGTGACAAATAAGAATCAGTAGGATTTGAAACATATGTATAATACATATGAAACCTTAGGCCAACCACATGTAACATCATTACAAGGTATACAAGTGTAGGATTTATGAAAACCAGGAGTAGAAATAACATAACCATCAATAACATCCACAAGCCATGGTTCAACATAGGGTGGATCACAAGATGAATAATCACATGGCCAAGAGAGCACTAAAAATTCTTGGTATATGTATATCATTTTACAAGTGCCCATTGCACATCTTTCACCCTACTCTAACACACTCGGACATCCATTAGCATCACCTAAAATTTCCTCACATCAAATTACAATAGCAAATACAACACAAGAAGTCACTTTGGATGTGGTGTAACTTTTGTTTGAAAAATAAATATAAGGTGTTACTAAATTTCATACTTCCATTATGAAAAAAATTAGGTGAGATATAGTAGGATAATGACTAACTTCAACAAGAAAATTCTTACATACATGAGAATTTTGTAAAGGCTTGATAGATAATTGATGACACTTACTCGAACTTGTTATATGTAGTAGGTGATAAGGTAAATTCTGAGGCCAATAAAGTATCCACTCTCATCACCAAACTAACATAAAACTAGGTAGCAACATAATTAATATAACAAACTAAGGCTCAAGTACAAAAGCTTCATAGTGAAATCGAGGCAATATTTTAGTTCAACATAGAGTATGAGAAAGTCATGATTACAACTGTACACTAAGCCAAACAAATTTCATGTAAATTATTTGAATAGAAGGATCAAATATAAAATGAATGGAAAGATTACACCCCTAACTTGACACAAGTGGGCTAATTGAAGGCAATCATGGAAAGTTAAGCATCAACAGTTGAAATGGATAACACTTTGCATGAATAATTATTGTTGGGAGACAATGTTATGTGCATAATGTGAACATGGAAGTTGGATATGTTTCACAACACATTCATGCAAGTGTGGACACAACATTATGTGGAAAAAATGGAAAAAATTATGTAGGACATAGTGCAAAAATTTATGATCAACTAACTTCTTATTGTAGCGATAAGCAATGATGATGTCTAGACAATCATGAAAATTCAAGCACATGGTTACACATTATTAAACATGGTCAAGGATGCACTTATAGACTTGACCGATTATAAGCATGACTTGGTAAAAATATTAAATTTAGTCTAGGACGTCAAAGATGAACAAAAATATGTCCCACCTATAGAGCTCATTAATATACTATGTGTGATTCAAGGGTTGCAGCTACAACATATTCTTAAGCCATAACCTCCTCTATAACAAGGAGTTGGCACAAAAACTTCTTCTATAGCTTTATATTCAACATCATCAGTGGCTGCATAGTATTTATCATTCCAATCCTCCTATAGTCATATAGTTAGGGCCACCTCCACCAAAGAAACATATTACTTTTTTCATAGTTTTGATCATTCTTTGGCTCATCATTAATTTTATGGGCCAAAATCATGGGAAGGAAGGTCGAAAACCCATAAAGGGAATCCTCTTGGTTACACCATCATAAAAACATGTAAAAGGTGGTAAGGTGGCACATTACTTAGTGAAACACATAAAAGGGTGGATAACTAGTGCACGAGAAGCAAAAACTGGCAAATGATAGTTCAAGAAAATATGTAACCAAAGTTTCTATACATCGAAGTAAGGTACAACTCTCATAAAACCCATTATTGATAGATATTAGATGCGTGTTGCATACACTTAAATATTAGCTTTTATCTTAAGACAAGATAACAATTTAAGTTTGTATATGAATATGTGTTAGATACATAAGTTTTTATATTTTGTATAATTTGTCATATGAGTTAATATAACTATTATTTTATTAAACTTTTACTTCAAATTATGAAAAAGTGCAAATGAAAGGTCAAAGAAACAAAGATTCATACTCTCTTCAAATTCGATAAATATCCAATAGAGCTAGAAGAATATGGTTAGCTCTCATAAATAGTTTTTGATTCAATATAATTTTATGTATTTCTACATAATTTGCTATGTGATCTATTTAAGGCTACTTCATGAACTAGTGTATCTTCATTGTTTCGAATAGTATAAATTTTATATATCTACCTGTAAGGGTGAATAAGGTGTGTTAATAAAATTAATGAAAACATGTTGATCTATCTGAAATTCAATCAATAGCTGACCTTGAGAAAGTTTAGAAAGTTACACAGACACTCTTTTAGCTATTTTATGATTTAAGTCTTCGTATATGGTGAGTTCAGTCGCAACCTATTAGACTAAAACAATTAGTATGTCCTGATGAGGAAAATCAGGGACTCTTGCTAACAATACTCAATGTGTATATGTAATATCTGTAATAAAAGATGTGTTTATTTCAATAAATAGGCGTGAATTTGGGTTTTCAAAATACAAGTGATGTTTTTTGTATTTTTGTAATTTGCAATTTTTTATTAAGAACATTGTGACATAGATACTTACATCATTTGTTTTGTGAAAAAATCATGTTTGAGAAACACGCATTCATATATGTTCATATTATTCTGAGAAGTATTTTTTTATGTTTTTTTCAACAATGTCTTGTTGGTAATGAATGCTCCTTTTATATCCGTATGTTTTTTATTGAATTTTTTAGGAAGTCCATGCATGTTGCATAAATTAGACGTGGATTGTTATTTATAGAATACTTGTGATGGGGGTTTTTATTTATTAATTTCAGTTTACATTTTTTTGTTGAATAAATTTGTGAGATGGAACTATTCATTTTGTGTGTTGTGAAGCATCATTTTTTTCTCTTGAACATTTATTTTTTGGTCCTATATCTTCTCCATTTAAATGTGCTATAAGTTAAATATTCTCATTTTTTATATATAGTTTATGTGAGAAAAGAAATATATTTTGTGAATAAGCATAAATTTATATTAAATAAATAATTATAAGGGAGGTTTTGTGTTTTTACTCAATTCAATTTTTTTTCAAAAAAAATTCTCTCCTCGATATATGCATTATCTATATTATGAACAAATCATGTGTATGTCTGATAAAATAGCACTCATATATATTCACAAAAGACTCGGAAGCCAAAAAAATATTAAATAAATGGCATGGATCTAATATTTTAAGTGTGGATATTTTTGTGTATGAATAAACATAATACAAACTCGTCTAAAGGTGAGACTGGTGGCAGTTTGCTATTCCTTTGCTCTCGGCATGTTGGAGTTTATTCTACATATTTGTGATTTTGTAGTTTTTGACTTCTTATTTTGTATTTCATTTGTTTGGAAATGCTTGGGGCATGGAAATGTTATTGCTTTTTATTTTTCGAGCAGTAAGTATTTTGTTCTTTATAAATCATATGTAAAAAAAGAAAATTATGTATATTAATTGTACTTGTATTTATAGTTTTATAATAAAATAATTAGTGATTATAGTTTTAATAATGTTTTCATTGGTGTGGTTATAATTATGGTTCAAAAAATAAGATGGTTGTAAATGTGTGTTTCAATGTTAATCAGACATTATTTTTAGAAGATGATGTCATAAAATTATATTTCTTTTAATGTTATAATGAATATTTGAGGTTATTTGAACATAGAGATGATTTCGTGGCTTGTATTTTTTCAATTTTTGGAAAAGAATAAATTAAGAAAATATGATTTTTGATTTCTAAAAAAAATATTTTATATAAAAATTTATATTTTATAAATAAATTTTTTTATATATTTTTTAGTTCATCCATCACTTGTTTTTTATTTTATCAAAATTATTAATTTCAATATTTTAAATAACTCTGAATTTCTTTTTTCAATAGGTATTTGGGTTGTTTTAAAAATGTTTTTATATTTTAAAATTTTATTCTTATTATTTTTCTATTACGCTATGTGGCTTTTAGATACCTTGAGAGATGATAGAGTATGTTCATGGATGCCATGATTATAAGTATGTACATGTTCATATACATACATACATACATACATACATACATATCCAAGTTGTGAGCAGTTGAGATGTATAAGACTTTTGGCAATGAGCACTTATTCTCGTCATCTACTTTGTTTTATTGAGATTTAATATCAGTAAGATATGCAAATTATATTTATTTATATAGAGAGTAAAAATGCACATGAATTTCTTTTTTTTTTATAAATAATTGAAAAAATATAATGGTAATTTTCAATAGTGTAAAATTCCAGACTTCAAAGAAAAAAAAATACTTTTATTAGTTGTCAATTTTGATTTGTTTTTTAAAATATAATTTTTATTCTTACTTATTTATGTGTCAAAACACATGGAAAGTCAGGACAGATATTAATCTAAACACTTAGATGATTATTATCCACTATAGTTGAAATGTATGTGCAAAAGTTGTGCATTATATATATATATATATATATATATATATATATATATATATATATATATATATATCACTTTTTAATGTTTAAAATAAAATTAGAATTATATAATTGTTATACTGTTTTCTTATTCATTTTTTATTTTCTTTTAAATTTAAAAATTCATCATGAAATTTGGTTGGTACTTTGTCTTTGTTTTCTAGTTTCAAGGGATATTATCTTTTATAACATAGGTAATAATATGTTTTCTTCTTCATGCACTTGTATTTTTGGTTTAGGAAAGTGGACTTGTATTATTATTTTTATTGTATGATGAGAGTCATTTCTAAATTTCTATTTATATTTAAAGGATAACTCAAGTTATGCTTGAATAAAGTACATTGCCTTGCATATGCCTTCAGATAGAAAACATAAGGGAAAATTTAATACATATTCTCCCTTTTTTAATTTTAAAATCTTAAAATATTGAAACAAGACATTGTCTAAATTGGATAATATTATATATATATGAAAAACTAAAAACATTATCACCATACAATGAAGTAAATGAACAAGATATTGGAAAGAACATTTTCACTAAAAGTTATAAGTCAAATATGGTATCAATTCATAGGACATTAACATAGTTTTTATACATATTTTTTTCCATCAAAATTATACAACAAGTTTCGCTTAAAATCTTAAAATAATTGTGAAAGATATTAAAAAAATCCAAACAATAGATTGAGTTATGTCAAATAATTATACAAGATATATATATATATATATATATATATATATATATATATATATATATATATATATATATATATATATTTTAATAAATTTATCAAAATGTAAACATATCATTCTAACAAGATCACCAAATATTATTATGATTTTTTAAATATAAAATAAATCACAATATAATTATTTCATATACAATAATTTTTTTTAAATAAATAATGATCAAAATACTTCTCCTTATTGAGAAAATAGACTAGTGAAATGTGAATTTATTTGAACTCAATCTTCTTTAGAATTAGCTAAACAAGTTGGAAAATATGGTATGTCCAATGTACTAATAATTTTTATGCAGACAAAGATATAAACTGAAAGGTTTTAGAAGCCACTAGTTGTGATAATTGATTTATACACTTTGAGTCTTGCCCTCGTGCTAATAATTTTGGGTTATTAAAAGTTTTTTAATATTGTTTGTGCTGAAAACATGCAAATCCAACCTCGTGAACTACCAAGTCACTCAACGTTTTGAGTTTTTTTGGTTCACAGCAGTTGTAATCTATACACCATGCAACAAATAAATAACATTAAACTTCGAGTGACATTACCTCTCCACTGTTCACTATCTAGTACTATGAACGTAAATACCATGTATAATTGTTCAAATCTATAAATTTGTTCAAATCCTATTGTAAATCCTTCCGCATGGATATTGATAATAATTTCTATTTTTTTCCTTCATTTGCGACATGTATCGTTTCTTTTTAATGCTTTTCTGTGATTTTTTTTATACTCCTTTTTAAAGAAAACCTACAATTTATTCCTATTTGTTATGCTTTTGAATATCTCATGGTAGATAATCGTAAAACTTTAGTTATAAAATAGGAAATTATTAAAATGTATCAACAATACTTTGCCATTTTTAAATACGTGGCTTATATTGTGAGTAATTGTGTTTTTTTCTAGTTTGAATAGGTATTTGTTGTTTTTATGTTACTTTATTTATCGAAGTTCATTGTGCTAATAAATTATAGAGTATTAAACATATTAGTAATAATCGAGAAGTATCTGTGTTAACTTAGCTTTAAAATATATAATAATAATGTTTTTGATTTTTTGAATACATATCTAGTGTTCGTGAAACATTTTATGAGTTTATGGCATTTCATAAACTCATAAATAAGATGTAAGTTATATAAGATCTCATGGATGTTAAGATGTTATAAACATAGGTATTTTAACAATTTAGTTAATTTTTTTTGTTTTGTTTATTTTCACTAAGCTTTAATTAGTTTTAAATTGGGAGTTACTAGTTAGTAAATACACGAATTAATTATTGCATTCAATAAGTTTGTTGTCACTCAACAATAAAAAATTACTTTCTCTACCTTATAAAAGGGCATTCACATAAGTGAAATGTAAGAAGAAGAAAACAAAGAAATATAGTTACTGCATATTTTTCTTATTTGTTGAGTGTTTATATTTGGGTGAAGTTGTATTCTACATGGTTTTGTTATCTTGGATTGATTTTAAGGATATATTAGTTCCCTACTTATCTTGATATGGTATTAGAGCAAAGGAGAATCTGCGACAACCATTCCTGTAGCTTGGATCACTCATTCAACAAGAATGTTTGTAGTTTGTGTGCTTTATTATCTATATCAACTCTATTTTTTGAAAGGGGTTTATTGATTTTAAGTTTTTTTTAATCCAACAGTAACCCTTCAATAGCTCAGCATTCTTGGTTCATCCTTCCCTACTTGAAGTTGCATCAGCATATGAATATTTTGTAGTGTATAGTCAATTTTTGTTTCTCCTCATTAGATCTATCTTGTTTCATCTTGGATACTTTGTTAAGTCTACATTCATGATCCCAAATCAGACTATTAATGAGATAGGTTCCTCCTCATCTACATGTAGGCTCACATAAATCCTAAACTTGATGGATTTTTGATGTGAAACTTTACATAACTCCGTGCCATGTTCCTTAATGAATCAACTCAACATTCAATGTGAAATCTACACACCAAGAAGACTGCATTGCTTGAATAAATGCATGAATAATTGGACCCTAGTACCAACTCATCATGCATCTATCATGTATTTAATGCCAAGCCTTGATCCAAGAGAAGTGACCCATAACATAAAAAAACCAATCATCTTCCACCAAATATTATTATTTTATCCACACCGTTAAAAAACCTACTATTTCACTTTGTAAAGGGCTTAATTTTTTTATTACAAAATAAACAATGAAATTTTATTGGCTAGTAGATTGAGGAATAATTCAAAAATAAATCAAAATGGTTCTTAGAGTTACCTTTTGGGACTAATAACAAACATCAATGAATTAAAACATGGTTCCATTAATGAAGTATCTAACATTAGTGCCACATGGACAGTACCTAACAACCTATCTAGGATAATGTGTGATCAAATATTTGATCCATTAGAAGATAAATTTTCTCTCCATTCTAAAGTTAGATTATTATAAAGACATGAAAAAATGAGCAATGACATACTAAAATTTTTATATGCCACTCTTAATAAACAACTCAAATACAAACATTGGGTAAGCGCATGGAATTGGGGACCAAAAAGTAGACACATTTTATGTTCAAACTGATTTCAACAATTTTGCATATGTGGTTTTAAAATATTCAAATGTGGTCTTGGCACAGAGGCTAACAAATTATCGAGCCAAGATCACGTACTTGGTTTTAGTGTTTAAAAACACATACATGGTATTATTATTCCTATAAAATCACATACGCAGAATAGTTCACTATTACACTGGCATGCATAGTATATAAATAAAATAAACATTTAAGTATAATAAATTATATGTTAATTCCCTATCTAAATGTAAACTTATACTTTAAGTTATATTTTATTTATATACTTTTAGGATGTTTAAAAGTGGTTTCATACCTATAGGAGATATAATGCTAATGCTAGGTTTTGGAGGATCATATCATATTTCAGACTTAGTCATATTCTATAGTTTTAGGGTTTCAAACTTAGCCGTATTTAAATATTTTAAGATTTCATGGAGACATCATAGGAGGTATGATGTTTGCATGAAGGGATGTAGGTATGATAAAAAAATATGAGAACATTTCTCACAAAGTTCCACAAGTTGATTCCACCCCTTTCCCTATGCACCTTGTAAGGCATACACTCTAGAATAAATGAATCAGCAAGCCCCTAATGCATTCAAGAACCATAAACTACACAAAATCATACACAACATGGTTTACAATTTTGGGATACATTTCTAATAGTAATCTCATGGATAAAATACACATCTCACTTAGTTCATTCCATGGATCATTGATATTTCTATCATATTTTTATAAGTTTAAGCATTTTTATTCTTTTTTCAGTTATTCCTAGTTAATCGGCCACCCCTATCAATTAATATCTATTTAAAAAAAATCTATTGTGATTGGACCATATACCCAAAATCTTAAATGCTATATATTAAACTTTGTGCCCTAAATCATAAACCCTAAACCCTAAACCAACCAATTTAGCCCAAATTAACATCCTTTAAAGTAAGAATTAGGTTCACAAGGCTCAATTAGGCCCAAATCACATCACTAATTATCTTAATGGACTAATTGGATCAATTTGTGATGACACTCCTTGATCCCAAAATCACATTTTGTAGTCATAAATAGGTTCAATGAGCTCAAATTGGCCCCAATCGCCTTCATTATTAAACCCTATGCATTAAAATCTAAGATTTATGCCCTATACCCTAAAACGTAAACTCTAATATTGAAATACATTAGTTTAGCCCTAATTAAATTATTTTAGAGTAATAATTATTTTCATAGGGCTTAATTCAGTGTAAATCACATCAATTATTAACCTAATTGATTAATTGGCTCAATATGTGCTGGCATTGGGGCTAATTGTGCCCAAAATCACATTCTATAGTCATAAGTAGTTTCAACGAGTTAAAATTTTCCCCAATTGACTTTATGATTAGACCATGTACCTGAAACTATAAACCATATTCCTTAAACCCTAAGCCCTAAATTATAAACTCTTTAAACCTTAATCTAATCATTTTATCCCCAATTAACATCTTTTAACTAAGAATTAAGTTCACAAAGCTCAATTTGACCCTTGAATTAAATCACTAATTCCCCTAATTCACTAATTAGCTCAATTTGTGATCACATTAGGGCTAATTGAGCTTAAAATTACATTTTGAGTCATAAATAGGTTGAATAAACTCAAATTTTCCCCAATTGCCTTTATAATTAGAAGTTATACCTGAAACCCAAAACCCCATGCCTAAAAAATTATACCCTAAACCTTAAAACCTTAATTTTAAACCAATCATTTTATTCCAAGTTAACATCATGTAGAGTAATAATTAGCTTCACAAGTCTCAATTTATCCAAAATTGCATCATTGATTACCCCAATTGAGTAATTGGCTCAATATGTGACAACATTGGGGCTAATTGAACCCAAAATCACATTCTATAGTCATAAATAGGTTCAACAATCTTAAATTGGCCCTAATTACCTTTGTGATTGGACCTTATACCCTAAAACCTAAACTTTATACCCTATACCCTAAGCACTATATCATAAACCCTAAACCTTAAATCAATTGATTTAGCCCTAATTTACATCTTTTAAAGTAATAATTATTTTCTTAGATCTCAATTTATCCCAAATCACACCTCTTATTACCCCAATTGAGTAGTGGGCTCAACCTATGATGACATTGGGAATAATTGTTTCAAAAATCACAATCTATACTCAAAAGTAGGTTCAATGAGCTAAAATTATCCCTAATTACCTTTGTGATTAGACCCTATACCCTACACCCTAAACCATATACCTTAAAATCTAATCCCTAAACCCTAAATCATAAAATCTTTAAACTCTAAACTAATCATTTTAGACCCAATTAACATCATTTAGACTAAGAATTAGGTTTGCAAGGCTTAGTCTAGCCAAACTCGCATCACTAATTGCCTTAATTGACTAATTGGCTCAATATATGATTTCATGGGTACTAATTGAGCCCAAAATCATAATTTGTAGTCATAAATAGGTTGAATAATCATAAACTACCCCTAATTTTCTTTGAAATTGGACCCTATACCCTAAACCTAAATCATAAAGCCTAAACCCTAAACCAATCAATTTAACCCAAATTAACATCTTTTAGAGTAAACGTTAGGTTCACATGACTCTATTTGGCCCAAATTCCCTCACTAATTTATCAAATTTAACAATTGGTCTAATTTGTGATGAAATTAGGTCTAATTGAGTCCAAAATCACATTTTATAGTGATAAATAGGTTCATCAAGTTCAGACTGGCACCAATTACCTTCGTGATTAGACCTTATATGTTATACCCTAAGCCATAAGCCCTAAACCTTAAATAGATTGATTTATCCCTAATTAACATCCTTTAGAGTAATAATTATTTTCATAGGCCTCAATTTATCCATAATAACATTACTTATTTCCCTAATTGACTAATTAACTCAACATGTGATGGCATTAGGGCTAATTATCTCCAAAATCATATTCTATAGTCACAACTATGTTTAAGGAGCTCAAATTGGCCACAAATGCATTTGTGATTAGACCTTATACCCTATACCCTAAACTAATATACCTTAAATCCTAGGCCCTAAGCCTTAAACCCATAACCCTTAATCATAAACTCTTTAAACCCTAAATCAATCATTTTAGCCCCAATTAACATCATTGAGATTAATAATTACATTCACAAGGCTCAATTTGGCCCAAATCACTTCACTAATTACCCCAATTGACTAATACCTAAATTTATAAAAATCTACCTAAAATATCCATGATCTATAAAATGAAAGAAGTGGTGCATGTGTTTCATTTATGTGATTATTGTTATAAATGTAACCCATAACTATAAATCATGTTGTGTTGACTTGGTGCACTATATGGTTCCTATATTGATTAAAGGATCACTGGTACATTTATCCTAGAGTGTATGCCATAAGGGGTGAAAAGGGAATGGGGAGTGATCGACTTGTGACACTTTGTGAGAGATGTTATCATGCCATTTTATCACACCTACATCCTTTCATTCAACCTTCATACCTCATGCGATGTCTCCTTGAAATCTTAAAACCTTGAAATATGGATAAGTTTGAAACCTTGGAATCTAACTAAGTCTAAAATATTATAGGATCCTCCAAAACCTAGAATTTGCATTATAGCTCCTAGAGGTCCAAAAACACTCTCAAACATATGTAAATTATATAAATAAAATTTAAATTAAATTGTAAGAAACTATAATTCCATATCTAAATCAAAAAATATACTTAAATGTTTATTTTATTTATATACTATGCATGTCAATGTAATAGTAAACTATTCCACTTATGCTCTTTTATAACAAAAATATTACATACACAATTTTAATAACAAATAATAAAATAATCTATGTACATGGTAATTTTATATACGTGGTTCTACTATTTGACATTTGAAACACATGCCTCAAGGCTCGAGCATGGCTTGGATTGCTAATCCTTCAACATGGACTTGTAAACATAGTCGAATGCATGTTTTTTACTTAAAACAACAAAATACAACTTCATCCATGCTAAACATTGTGAACTTTATTTAATTTTTTCTAAAAATATTACTACAACATCGACTACAATCTTATTTCTAAGGATATAATTTTTTTATATTTTTATTACTTTGAGGTTTTTATCTATACTGATATCTAAGTTGTCTTTTTTAGCACTATATATCACAACTATACATGTTCATATTTATTTATGTATGTTTTCATTTGTTGATTCAAACTGAAAAAAAATATATTGCAACAAACTATAACTAATTATATACATATTAAATAATAATAATAATTTTTTATATTTATTGAGGTTGTTAGGGGGTGCACGGTCATCTATACATTATTGATCATATTTTAGGGTCTATTGATTTGTAAACTTAGTAAAAAATAAATATTAATTTATTTATTTATTTAATATATATATATATATATATATATATAGATTTTAAGCTAGATGATATTATCTAACTTTCAATCAAAGGGTTTTTAAAAAACTAAATTATGTTCAAAAAATGATGGGCTGCACCGAAAATTATCTACTCTGATTTTTTTTAAAAATAGAACTACTTTTTCAAATTTTTGATGTTTATCTTAATTATGCTTCACCATTTTAAAAACAAATTAATATTTTAGATACTAGACTCAAAATTCTACAGTTCATGTTCCTATGATGTCTTCAAATTTTGAATTTAAGTGTCTCAAATAATACATACAAGTTGAGGTTTTTTGTTTTTCAACAAAAAAAAAACATATCCACCTAAGACCCCCTTTTGACCCCCCAATTACAGGCACATACCCCACTACAATAAAATGGATTTCAAAATTAACTATAAACTTATCTATTTGATTCCCACATCCATGAAATGAAAGCATCTAGACAAGCACACAAAGAAGATAGAGATTAGGGTGTTAATCAATGAATAAAAAACATGGGAAAAAAAAAGAGAAATGAAATAAGCAATTCCAAAAATAAAAATAGGATAAATTTTTTAAAGGAAATGGAAAGGAAAGTTAAGAAGAGGATGAATTGAAGTCCCTATTCCCATCTATAAATATGAAATAAAAGATTCATAAATCATGAAAATGGGAAATATACTAAGGCAATGAAGAATAAATAAGAGTTTAGAATATTAAAGCTCTAGATGATGGAGGACCAAATGATAAGCAAGATTGAAAACATGAAAACCAAATAACAGAGATATTAAATGATGGCACATAAGATTGAAATCTAGAAACAAAATGGCCGACAGTTGTAATCACCTCATGAGAAGCCAATACGATAGAACAAGCAAGAGCCTAGACACACGCACTAGAAGTTGTTGAGTACATGGGTATTTATATCAAACTCTTATCAGAATAGGAAAAAATACCAACCCACATATAAAATAGGAACAAACCAATACAAACAAGGTCACTAGTTTAGTAAGGACATGATATAGAGTTGGGAAATTTGGTAAATAAACAATAGGAAAAGTAGCTAGAAAACCTGATGTTCTAATGATTTGAACACACCAAGGCACTCATTGATATATGACTGAAGGATTAGGAAGAAAAACAACAAGTGGTAAGGATAAGGATGAATGATAGAAATGGCTATATGAAGTTGCATAATTAGGCTGGTATTATAAAACAATGCAATCTTCTTAAAAAAACACATTAGATAAACATAAAAGTCAAGAAACAAAAGATGAATAAATATTGCATGAAGCATATCAATGATATTGATGCAAAATCAAGGTTATTATGAAGAAATCCAAAGAAAATGTATATGATTTATCCATCATTGACTCATTGATATAGGTTGTATTTGAGGAGATGACACAAATCATGACTGCCATTATAGTTTGAGATAAATTTTATAAAGATCTCCATCATTATGCACTTAATCTGTTAGTATCTCAATTGGGTTATTGGGAGGAACGTAGTTGAAGTGTTACATTTTCTAAAGATAAACAAAAAAATTAGTATTTCAAAATGTTTATCCGAATTTTATTGTGGTTTTTTTTCTTAATTGATATATATATATATATATATATATATATATATATATATATATATATATATATATATATATATATATATATATATATATATATATATATATATATATATATCGTACAATGCTAATCATACAAAAAAATGAGTGGAGAAAATACATTCCATGAGCAAAATCACACTGAGGGTATAAAAACTACTCAAGGCAAGTTAGAAAAGTGGTCAGAAAATGACCACACATATAAAATTTTACATCAAATCATTAATTGCCAATAAACTAAAGAAAGCAAAGTACAAATAATAATAACAAGAGTAATTAAATAGCAGCAACAAACATGGATGTCAAAAGAGATGAAAGAAACAATGAACTCTAAAACTTATCGTCCCATCATCCCAAGACATTTTGTGTTGTTTTGATGAACAATGTTAATCAAATTAAAAAGACATGCAAGAAAATGATGTGGAAAGTCATGCATGGATGAAAGATCAAAATAAAAATAAAAATTCATGCGCATGATGTTTGCATAGAAATTGGCCAACACTGACATTACCAAAACTATTAAGTTTACTATAGACTCACGATTCTTGACGTTGAAGGTGGTGATATGAATGTCATAATTCGTCAAGGCTAGCATACCATGGATAAATGCCGTGTTTTGTAATGGACAAGACTCACTTTGATTTGAAAGGATAAAATCAATCTACTAGGGTTAGGGTTTTATGAATGTAAGCGTAGAATGGTGAGATATTTATAAAAAACTTACTTTTTGCTCACTAAAAAGAAAAATTAAAAAGAAGGAGAAGGATACAATATTTAAGTTAACATTATGAATAAAATATTTGTTTAGTTCAATGATAACACTTGTGTTTTATGTGGGATGTATTTACTTGAGTGCTTACCATTGGTTTAAGTCGATTAAGCGGAAATAGGAGTATATTTATTTATTTTTGTTCCGAGTCAATTATTATGAATAAGTTCAAAAAGTGTTATGTTAAGATAAGTATGATTTCCATTAATTACAATGGAAACGTGGCCTAGGACTTCTCTCCACCCATGTATGAATACTGTTGTTGGATATGTACAATTTATATATAATTATAGGGGAAAACATAAAAACTGCCTAACTGATACGATAAAAAAATCTTTTACAAAATGTTTCGAGAGTAAATATAATTTTATAAAAATAGATTTTTTATTATAATAAATATTCGAGCTCATTGTATATATACAAACGTTTATAGTTAATATGATCACATCTTATAATTTTATTTCCTTGAAAAACTTTGTAACTGATAAATAAGATAACATACTCTTTTTTTGTTGGCATTCATCGCATGCTTCTTTACATACTTCTGCTTATAACTCTTTAGAACACTATCTTTCTACATACCATTTCTTCAAAAAAAAAAATCTTAATAATAAGGCTAAGGTGGATGCATTCTTCCCACATTGTATGGGAAAATATTGATGGTGGAAGTGTGTTTCTTGCATAATCTGTCAAGGTATACTCAATTACTTATTTTTGACAGAAGCCTTTGGTTGAGGATCCATGGGGTGGGTTGGGATTTTAATGGTTTTAACTTTATGATCGTTTGAAACATTTTGTTGACTCTTGATATTTAAAGAGTTTTCGATGAGTTTTGTTAATGGAAAATGAAGTTGATTGTTTGGTGATCTCAAACTTATTTTTTTTTACATTTATGATAAATAATATGTTAAATATATTAGGTTTGTTTCAATTTTATTTATCTTTTTGTTTTATCTTTATTGATTTTACATTTTTTCCTCCATTTTGATTTTTCTATTTATCATTTTAAATAATTTTAATTTTTTTAATTTATTTTAGGTATGATGCCTTCTTTTCCTCCAAGATTTATAAATATAATTTTTTATGGTTTAAATAACGTTTTCTATATTATTTCATTTCTTTCTAATTATCATTCTTATTGTTGTATTTATAAGTATTTTATTCATATTATGTAATTATTTCAAAAATTCCATTTGATTTGGCATTCATTAATATATGTTACCTTTAAATATATTTATGTTGTAAGCTTCTATTATGTTATAAATTTTTAGTTTCTTTATATTTATGTGGTTTATTTCTTTCACACACTTATTTTTATACATGTTTCTTTTTTTAATGTTATTTCATATCCATTACTTTTAATGCTAAATAGTTTTCTTCCACTGCCAAAATAATAAATTTAAATTCAACATTAAATTTTGCCTCCATGTTTTCCATGAACACATTATTTCAAATCACTAGAGCTTGCATGCTTGTATTGTTTGCCATGAATAATACATGAAGTGAAGGTTTTAATGTTAAATTCCCCTAATTTTCACAATGTCTCCTTAGTGAGGATATTAACTTCCACTCTCATGTCAAGGAAAGTATCAGGCATATCCCACCCATAAATGATGTCATCAATTAATATATCATAAACATAGTTTTCATTTTGTGCAATTCATATCTCTCAACTCCTAGTTGGCCACTCTTTTACTATGCTGGTGACTATAAGATCCAATTAGGATTTGAAAATTAGGATAACTTTCTATTATAAGAGAAAGAAAGTCTTAGGGATTTATTTAGTATATTTTGAAATAAGTCCTTTAGATATCATCTGTTGACCTAGCCTCCATACCCTGCACATGTTGGATCTCACCTTAGAGGTTCCTTATCATGTCCATGGCCTCTTGTAAAATTAATTTTTAAGGTAAAATTTAGGATAATAAATAACCCAAAAAAATGGTGTGCCATATTTTCTCTAATTTTTCACTTTCATTGTAATTTGTTGAGTTGTAGTATGATTGCATATCATGATGTTAAATTTCAATCCTAGATCTCACCTTATTTTTATACATATCCATTTCTTGGTCACATAATCTTGATCATTCTCATTCCATTTTTTTCTTTCTCCTTTTGGATAATTTTTCATATAGGTTAAAACATTATTCAACATTATGAGACCCCACCCCTTCCCCCCTCCCCCTGATAATAACCATAAGTGAGGAACTTAGTAAAATATAAATGGTAAATCTTGGGCAAACCATATTTATGGAGGGAATATTCCTCCACCTCATCCTTCACTACCTTTTTGCCTATACAAGTGATCATAACTATATATTATTTGTTCATGATTCATAGGTGTTGAAGTTTATTTCCTTTTTCCCTACTCTCAAACTTTATGGATCTCATCAATCACCTATTAGTTTGTTAGTGTTACACATATAACAGTTATAGATTTAATAGAAAATTGATATTTTTAATTGTATCTCAATTTACATAATTAGCTAAGTATTCACATTGTAATCCTCATGAAAATTTTCATAGGATATGAGAATAACTCTAATGTTGTGCCTCATGTAATTTTTCTTATTATGATTTTTTTTTTAGTGGTACACCATAATATTATATGAGTGTCATCTACAATGTTGGTAATCAATTTATATATTTTTGTGTCTACTATCATGATCTATGATTCTATGAATGGGTTGATCTCTATTTCCACACACCTAACCACTTCTAATCTCAAATTTGCTTCTAAATGTTCTCTTGGTTTAGTAAAGGTCTTCATTGAATATGCATGCCTAAAATGTAAGATCAAAGACATGATTAAACATTGAGAAATTTGCAGAGGATGGATCTCATATAATAGTTTCTAGATCAAGAGTTTGAAGCTTGAATCTTATACATAAATGATCTCACAAAAGTTTTGTTTAAGTTATTTAAGCACTCAGATGTTGTCTTCCTCAAATTATAGAATATAACTCTATTAAGAATGCCTCTTTTATAATTTTATAATCCACAATAGAATGTTATGGGTGATATTTAACTATCAAGTGTGTGGCTTATCTAAAAGTGTAGTCTCCAAATAGATCACCTTCATTTCTAGTGTAATGACAACCTTGGCATGCTGTATTTTAACATTTTTGGACATGCTCTATGGCATTCTCCACTCCTCAATATTTAGGTAAATTAATTTAAATCTCATAGATGAAATACTAACCGGTAAAGACATGCAATAATGGTGCACTACTTAATTATTAAGGACTTGAAACATGACTTTATCTAGGGATACTTTTTCTTGAGACACTAATATTCATTTCAATGGGGTAACACTTTAGGCTAACTCCTAAAATAAGTTATAACAAGGCTAGGTTATTATTACCTATATTAATATTTGTCATACCCACAACCACTAATCCTCCCATTGTATTAGTACTAGCCTTGATGATAGTGTTGCCACCTCTAGTTTATGGCACACTCAACATTTTTGAGACCTTAACTTACTGATGGGGTTATCACCAACCATATTCCATGTTATGGTACTATATATTGTAGAAATCTCTTATGGTCCTCTTTTCTTTCAAGCTCTATTGGCTTAGACCACTCCACAAAATTTCCTTGGTTTTCCTCCCTTTGACTAAGAAACACATGAGTTCATGCTTTAAATATATTTGGGGTGGGTTCTTCCTCAACTATTTCATGATTATGGATGATTAAAATATCTTGAGAATATCCAACTATCTCTTCCATATTATACAATTCTTTCTCAATTGTAAATTCCTCTATCTCATTGGAACACATATCCTTAGTAAAATATTAGTCCTTATACTGTTACTATTTTAAGCAGATCTTCATGTCATGTCCTTTACTGACCTTTGCCCCTTCCTAGGGTCCATGGTGATAATAACCATTTTATATCCTTCACTTTATTACCACCATCTAAGCTTGGTATCATGCAAATTCTCCATTCTTAGGCTCTTTGACTAACCACTATTTATCCACATGATATGAAAAGCTTAACTCCCCTCTCCTAATATATATTCTCCCATGTACAGGAGAGTTTTATACCTCCATAGGAAGATATTCATTACTACATTCTACCATAATTTTTTTGGTATCTAAGGTTATATAGGCAATAAATACCATCTTGTATTGCACAAAAATGGTATTCTAATTCTTGGAGGCAATATTATGTGGAGATTAAAAAATCAAACAAGTAAATTTTCAGCATGCCTCTTCACCATACATCATCTAATCTAATCCTAACTAATTTGGTGTGCTATAATTATTTAATCCATGCCTTCTTTCAAGGGTGATTTATACTAAAATTTATGATGTGGTTTATAACATACATGAACAACCATGATTGAAAGTGCTTAGTTAACTCATACAAGAATAATTTTTAGAGATAATTATATAAATACTCTTCCACCCATATCTCAGGATATAAATTTCCTAATCTTAGATAGTTATTCACAAAGGTGCACTATAGGTTGACTATCCACCTCTCAATGTTTTCCAAATAACCCAATGAATCATCTATGAACATTATCTTCCACAGATTTTTCAATAGTTTCTTGATAATGGAACCAAAATGTTCTTCTATTTTCCTATACACCAAATAGAGTATTTACATCACTACACTTATAGTAATAGTTATCAATTACTGCACTGACATACCATGCAAGTAGACTTGCTACCTCACCCAAGGTATAAAGAGTAAGATAAGTTAGGAATGTTGGGTTAGTTTTAGAATATGACTTGGTATAATTTATCATGAGGACCTGTAGGAGGATAACATATTATATCACACATATACATTTAAGGAGATGTGAAATAATCACAAACATGTTTCATAGTAAAATCCATTCAATAATACTAACCATCAAGAACATAACCTTAAACTAACGGAGTCATACTTTAATTGTACATTTAACCCTTCTCATTAATATATATCAAATTCAAATGAGTGTTAATAGAACATCAAATTACCAATGCATTAATATCATAATACATAACAAAATTTGAACTTATAACTTATCAACCTAATAACTTTTCCATTCAACAATAACTATCAATCTAACACCAACAACGTTAAATTTATATGAAATATGGAATTTTATAGGTATAATTCACCACATTTATATTACTTTGAATAGTCATGCCTTGAAAAAATACCATAAAAATTAATAAAAAAATCAAAGCATAAATATTTTCATAAAATATCTTACTTATCAAAACCCCATATTTTTACCATGTCAACCTAGATTTTATAACATTATTACAATCAACGACATCTATAAATATTATATTAGATATAGAATAAATATATTTTCTAGCTCCCCTAAATAGGTTCTCCTAAAATTTATTCATGGATTTTTTGAACTATTTCCTACTCTTTACACCTCATGTTTCATGTTGACCATAGTTTTAATCTTTGTACATGCCAAAAATTCATTTGGTTTGTACTTTCATTTCAATAACTCATGGGTATATTGGTACATCTATGAAAATATTTACTTGCATGTCTTTGAGGTGTGTGGTAGTCTTCTAGACTTGGTATTTATTGTAGTAGCACTTGATAGATGTAATCCTTTCACCATGTTCATTTGCATTCTAATAATTATAAAATACATTTGCCTCTCTCACCCTTCTAATAATAGTTTCCAAAATCATGTTTATACATATATACTTGTTAAAAATCACATGCCAAAATCAACCCACACTAATTTTGTTTTATAACATGGAAGACTTTTCATTCATTTGCAACTCATTAAAACATTATGGTCCATTTTTTTAAACCTCTTCATAAAATAGGACCCATCTTGTGAGTTTAGCCAAAATTGAAATTATTATGTTTGTAATTTCCACTATTAAAATTATCAGTGTAAATGCTTGATATATATCCTCCATTGCCCTTTTCTTGATTGATTGAAGCTCTTAATCATATCCTTCATAATATTCATGAACTATCATTTATTCATCCATGGTTCTACTATAAAATTTTTAAACTTATCCCTCTCAGTGTATGCTTAGTTTAAAATAACTTAATTTCAAGCTCCTTATACTTGGTCTCCTCTTCTAGTAGGCATGTATTGATCACTTCAGTTCATGAAAAAACTTTTGGAATAGTTGATCTAATATATTTTATTTATAATAAATATTTGATAGTTAATTTTTTTATGTACTCAGCCATTCATCTAAATCTACCTATGCTTTCTCTCTTTCCTCCTACTCAAGTTCCTCAATGACAATTGTTTTTAATTTTAATATATATCTATCCACCATAAGTCCCAATTGACCAATTCTATTTATTCCTTATAGATAAAATCATTTCTTTAACAAGGCATCCTTGCACATGATCTTTGTAAAAATATTTAATACTTTTAGCTCCATGATTTCTAGTTTTCATTCTACCATGGTTCGCTTCATGTCGACTTCTTTTAGGCATATCTTCCTATTCTTCAAAGCTATTCCATTAGTAGAAATTTGTTCAGACATTTATTATTCCAATCTTACTATTTCACAACCATTTTATCTTATATTTTTATGATGGGTTATATTTGCATGATCGTTTATTCTCCATCTATACTATATGGTGATTTTGTATGTACATAGGCTACAAGCAATTAAATTTTTGGAGTATATAAATGGATGTAAAAAGTTAAGGACAATTATTTTTGATTATTTTTAAAGTAATTTATTTTTGCATCATGTCATATAAGAAAAACAATTTTCTCCTAGATATTTATTTAAAACCACTACCTTATGGGTTCCCGTCCTCTTTCATCCCTCTCTTCTTAACTCTCAGAATGTTTGTGCATTAACTATAATGTTAAAAAAATGTCACATGTATTTTTTGGCTTATTTGTTTCATGTTTATTACCTTCTCTTATTTTGTGGTGCTGACTCAGGGCAACATTCTCTGTCCCATTGTCATTATAATCCTCATTCTGATCTTTTTTATTTTTAGTTATTTATCCCTTGTCCCTTTTCACCTCTTTTTCTTCACCTTCCTTTCCATTGCCTTCAAGTTGTCTAACCCCAATTCATTTTACAACACATGCATTTTCTCATCCAACACAATCTATTCCTAGTTTTATAGTGGGGTTTCCTTTATTTTACATAAATTATCATCTAGAATAGTTTTGTTAGTTGTTATCACTCTCATAATTGTGTTTCATGACACTTACTCAATTTTCATCTAAGTGATCCTATGTTAGTTTATTTATCACCATTATGGAATCTCCTCCAAGGAGTACAAACATGGATGTATCCTTTCCCTATGGTATTAACATGAGTGATTCTTTTATTCCTATTTTGGGCCATGGTGGATTGGGATGCCATGGTTATGATGTCATCTAAGGGATAGGTGGTTGTATCAAGTTTAAAATTGGCACATTCTCCTCATCATCTTCATTATTTAAATTCTACACATATTTTATCTATATCAACCATGGGCACTTGGAATCCTCAGTGCTGGTATTCTCATCTACATTCATAGCTATGTGCATATTTACGTATGTCTCACTAATTTATTTACTTGAGGTCTCTATATTTAATGGCCTAGGCTCTGTTGAGAATTATTTTTTTCACACCCCTACATTTACTTTTGTTTTTAGGGGTGTTGCCTCATCTTTTTCCTTATCATTTCTCATTAGTTTGATAATTAGGTTTATATCCACCTAATTTTCCCTAGTTTCCATTTTTGTTTTTATTATTTCATTTTTTTCCTCAATCTTAGTGCATAAATCAAATATAATATCTGGTGATCCTGGTCCTTAACAATCATTTCTACTAGAATCAGTTTTATTATAGTAGATTTGTCATTTGATACACTATATTCATCAAATGTTACTGTGGTTGGGTACTTTTAAAATTCCTTTATCATAAAGATATCTACATTAACCTTATTTCACCTTGTGTTTGGTACTTTGTCCACTACATACACCAAATAGTAGGTTGAAATCCCCTATTTTAATTTGAGATATCCAAATATATTGCTACTCTCCAAATTTATATTTTCCAAATAATGATGCCTCATAAATGTGAACTCATAATAAGTACCATATGCCTCCATAATACCCATTAAAACATGCCATTCATCAATGAACATTCAACCATGTTTTGAAACCATCTATCCATTTTGATTCTAAGGACTTATATAGGTGTTATAGAAAGTGTGGTTTGAGTACCTCTATTATAAAGAACCATCTCATAGTGGATGGAACAATATTACATCATCGCATACATGCATGATCCATACTTCATCAAAGATGAGAAATATGAGGATTATGCCCCATATAAAATAGTTTCTTATTTCTTGGGACCTATTTTTCCTCTTGATGAGTTTATCAAAAATTATTTTTTCAATGTTAAATTAAAATTTACTTGTTTCCATCTTGTGTGCAATGTATAATTACTATTTTTTGTATCATCCTATTAGATAGTTACACATAACCTCATGCTAATAAGGTGTGAAACTACATGTGTCCTAATCATCCATGTTCTCAATAAGAACCATATTTTTTTCCTTCAAGTATTTCAAAAATTTGTAAACTTTTCAAATTTACTTTGTGTCCACCAAAACTTGTTTAAAATATCCCTTTGTGCAAGGAAAGAAGCTCAAATTATGTAGTCAACTTTGTGATATCTCCATTCTACATCTAAAAAAGTAGATCATGCTCTCATTCACCCACAAAATGAGAAACCTTACCACTTCTTAGGTTTTCTAAGGTATGAAAATTTTGAGAGATAAAGCACTCTAATTATTTCCAAGTTGACCTTAACCTTGGTGTTTGATACCAAAATTCCATCTACACCTACTATTTTTACCTCTACAATACAATCCCTCTTAAAATCTAGTAATTATTTGTTATGTGATGATTTTAATCTTTAATTATACGCTAATCTACCTTAGAACTACATCCTTCATTGCATAAACATGAATGTGGAAATTGCATTTATATTATTTACATTGGAAAATTATATGTTTCTTTTCCCTCCATGTTCTCTTATTTTTCTTTATTTATAGCAATTGAGTCACCCAAAGGCTAATAAAAAAATATAAAACACTTGTTCTTCACTATCCCCCATGGAAACTCACTCACATTTTGGTGACATCCTTTAAAACCCTTGCTCAGTTTATGTTATCATACCTTATAATTTTTCCTTTGTATCTAGTATTGAACAATATCTAATGGTAGACATGCCTTCTGTAACTTAGCTTCTCTCTATATTCAATCCAATCCCACTCCCCATATCTCAAATTTGGATGGTAATGATCTTATTTTCATATTTATATTGATTTATGGCACTCATTTTATCCCAAAAATTAAAATTTTGTTTATTATCTCTATGTTCCCTAAGTAATTTGTCATCATGATTCACTCATGGGTCTTTGGTAGTTGTTACGTCCAAATTCTTTGCTAAACAAACTATATGATTATTCATAGATACTTATAGTTGACACTTCTGATTTGATTAATTTTAAATAAGCTTTGAGATATATGATGTCATGGGATAGTAGGATATTTCTTAGGTTACATGACTACATTGTTATGAGTTAGTTGTAATGTATATGTTTACATTATGATCATGTTAGTGTGTTATTTCAGCTATATATACATATACATATACATAGCTGAAATAACATACTAACATGATCATAATGTAAACATATACATTACAACTAACTCATAACAATGTAGTCATGTAACCTAAGCAATATCCTACTATCCCATGACATCATATATCTCAAAGATATATATATATATATATATATATATATATATATATATATATATATATATATATATATATATATATATATATATATATATATGTTTTGATATTGATGTAGGAGAACTCATCCCTCAGAGCATTATGAAGGGAAAGCACAATCAAAGAGGGTGATGTAGATTGAGATTTCAGAGGATGATAAGAAAAATTGGCAAGACCCTTACACACACCACTTTAGCTAACACATGTTAAAATGCATAATAAAATAGTTAACACAATATGTTTATTTCTGCATATGTGTATTAATGTTTTAGAGATTAGAGTAATTGTATTAAATTCATATTTATTTATTTATTTATCATTAATCAGTGATGACATTAGGAGATACTAATTAAATTAATGAATTTACTGACCTTTATACTAAATGTTAAAATGAATAAAATTTAAAAGTTTTCAAGTGAGAGGGAAATAGCAAAATAAAACAATAACAAAAATAAAAAGAAATAGAATGGTCTAAATTTAAGAAAAATTATATATATATATATATATATATATATATATATATATATATATATATATATATATATAAATAATGAGAAAAAAATAAAAAAGGGAGAAAGCTATGCATTTGTCATGAAAGGGAAAAATAATATATTCAAGGAGAGTAGACATAGAAAAAGAGGAAGGAAACACAGTGGTAGAGAGAGATTAAAAGAGGACAAGAAGGGAGCAAAGTGCATTAGGGCATCCGCAATCAGGTAGATAATGTATTTATATTTGATATATTTATTAAGTTGTATACATATGTGTCTGCTCGAATATATATGTGTGTGTGAGAGTGTGAGAGAGATATGAATGTATACCTTAATAATGATATATACAAATTGAGATCGACACAGCTGTATTTCTAATAGTATAAAGTGTGGCAACTTGCATAGTTATATAATAAGAACTAAACACTGAGTGATTCTGTACAAATAGGTGTTCAGTATTCCCAAATTTAAAATTAGAGACACATAGACCTCCGACCCTAAAAGATTCAAACATGTATCTTTTCCTTCTATTGCATCAATACCCCTGATGGTTAAATTATACAGCGAAATGTTTTCAAAAATATAGACATGTATAATACCACATGTAGATGCAAGGAAATATAGTGAAATGCTCTTCAAAATATAGACGTGAGAAAAACATATATACATAATACTACACAATGACATGTATATAATTACAATTTTATATATATATATATATCTATATCTATATATATATATATATATATATATATATATAAAAAAAATAGCTGGTTATGCTTAAACGGTATGATCTTTTCTATTCTTTAAAGGTTCATTCATATCTTCTAGTTTATGATTTATATGCATCACTCCGGTCAATAATATTTTGAAAACGTTACATTGCATCGTCCAATGTGCTAGACTTTGTAAGTTTGACACTAAGCGATCTGAAATTACTTGGCGCCTAATGTAAATCATTCTAAAAGTCACCAAAATTTAAAACTTCAAGCTATATATTTTTTATTTAAGCCGATGTTACTCAGTTTTTTAGGAAAATATTAGGCTGCTAGATTGAGTTTTTGGTGATGACTCATTAATAAGCCCAGTTTTTAAATAATAGTAAAAATAGGTGATATGTAACGATGTAACAGTTGTTATAAATGTTACACCTTGTTTATACAGTAGAATAGTTAACTCATTATACGTATTACAACATATCACTTTTAATAACATTACGAAGATACTTATTAACAAGCGCAATTATGAAATGATTGTGTGCTAATACATTTGAACTAGTAGTTGAGTATTATACAGAGGGTATTATCTTATAAGAAGTATAAGTGGGATTAATTATTGTTATATATCTGTAGAAACCAGTAATCTGGGTATTAAAGGTTGGTTGATCTAGAGTGATGCCATCAAGATGATTATGGTAATAACATATAAACAAAATGGTAGGATAAATCTGTTATTTATTGTGTATAAAATAAGAATAATTAGAAATAAAATGGTTCACTGAATATTATTAATCTTCTTTTTTAATTAGACCTACACCCAATGTCTGTAGATATAAAATAAGAATGATTATATTGATTGATATTGTATGGCGTTGATGGAATGAATTGGAGAATCCTCTAAAAGCGTCTTTATTTTTGGTCAAGTTTGGTGGATAGCCTATATAGTCATATGACTTGTAATAATGATTTACTAATGTGCAAATAATTATTACTTATAAGTAGTTTATGGAATTAGCTTTTATCCATTACATGAGCATATATAGTTATCGGTATATTAATATCATAATATGGCTTAGATAAACATGGGAAACATAAATAGATCAAACATAACCGTTTTTAATATCATGATAAGTTTTGTCATTTAGGATTTTATATATATATATATATATATATATATATATATAAAATGTCCAAATAAAATTAATTTATAAGTAGTTTATAGAATTAGCTTTTATCCATTACATGAGCATATATAGTTATCGGTATACTAATATCATAATATGGCTTAGATAAACATGGGAAACATAAATAGATCAAACATAACTTTTTTTATTATCATGATAAGTTTCGTTATATATATATATATATATATATATATATATATATAACAAAATATATTGTGTGGATGTAACATTATAATAAGCTATGTATTTTTGAATTAACAATGGTATGTTTAATATGAACATAGGTATGCATTTTCTTAGTAACATATACTTGAATATGGAGGTATGTTCTTATAATTATAGTTTCATTACATATTTAAAATTATGTTATACAATTCTATATATTAGATATTTATGTATACATGCATACAACCCTTGAGAATATAATGAATGTAATGATAGAATATTATGTATTTCATAGAAACTAAGACTCACTTTGTTATATCTAATTGATGTAATAGAATCTTATGTTTTCATGTATTTATGATTGATTTTGAAAAATTACTAGTTATGTCTTAGAACACTAGACTATGATAATATGGGTTATCATAGGATGTAGTATTTAAAAAATAATTATAGTAATTAGAAACTACAATTAAATTTATATTTTACTTAGGTGGTATAAACTAAAACCATTATTTTTATTATTAGATAGATAATAATATAAGATTCATTCATACAATTGACGGAATATATGTATGATATTAGATTATCTTATGTTTAGCATGTTATGTAATATCATAACTAGTAGGATGTAAGTTATATTGATTTTAAGGTTATATTATGTTAACAAATCTCGCATTACTGATACTGAGTAATTGTTTGAGATAGATTTTACTAACTTGCTAGTATCATAATTCAGAATGAAGGCAATTCGATCAAGTGGTGTGTATAAATTTTAACTAATCTATAGATCACTATTATTTATTATTTGAAAATATTGGTCAAAGTAATTTTTAATGAGATATTTTCATTTCATGAGTATGATTTACATGTTTGTGTGATATCTTGTAATAGAATAATTTTCTATGATACACTACATATTTAATTTTAGAAATCATACAACACAAGGTACTAGTTTGTCTCTCTATATTCTCATGCCATCATCTACTCATCTGTGAAGGGAGGAGAATTCCTTGATGAGATTAGTGTAGAGGATCTTTGATCCATGGTTGGTACGTTAAATTACTTGAATGATGATCTCCCTCCTTATAATAGTACTATTTTTGAGATGATAATTTAGATTGTCACAGATACTAGAGTTCGAGAAACTATGCTGTGAGGAGCCATGCATCTTATATATGTGTACTATAATGTATTATACTTATTATTAAAATATTATCATAAATATTTATAATTACTTATTAATTTTACTTTAAAAATAGTATATGTAGGCATGTATCAGTCATGGATGATTAATTGTAATTACTTTTTATATTTGTATTATGATATGTTTCTTATGATGATAGTGATCATAAATGTATGATGTAACATACTTCACTAAAAACTCTATACTTACAGCAATCTATATGGTCATTGATTAGATTCTCATGGTGAAATATATTTATAGTATATGTGTTTAAAAATAAAAATTCACATATTTCTAAGTAGATCCTAGTGGGAATGTTGCATGTGGTATTAGAGGTAGGGCTCAATATCTAGGACCTAATGAGTCTAATAACATTTTTATATCCTCCTATTGATATAAATAATTATGATAAAAGCTAGATTTTTTAGAGAGCATTCGTCGAATGCCAATGATAGTAACCCTCCATTTGATCCTAGTTGATTTATTGCTAAGTAATCAATAAAGATGAATCATATTCTCACAACCCTGAATGAGAATAGGGATCATATTATAGCTCTAGTGTAGGTGGTTCATGACCATTAAGAGGAAGAATTATAAGATGTACTTGAAGAGCATCCCATTGAGCAAGAAAAACTAGAGGATGTTAGAGCTCAGGTGGTGGTAAGTTGGCTAGAGATATAAAATGGTGAACCCACCTATGTTCAATAGGACTATTCTGGGTGATAGAGCTAAGGCATGATTCATTAATATGGAGAAGTATTTCAAGATTCAAAATTACTCTAAGCTCATTAAGGTAGTATTCGGAGCATAGCAGTTGGCTTGTGAGGCAGTTACATGGTGGGTCAACAAAAGGTTGGAAATGGATCTTAACTTGACCACATTGATTAGAGGACATTATCCATGACATGGGTTAACCCTATCAATCTATCCATAGTAAAGTGATCACAAATACAACCCCAAAAAATAATATTGATCCCCATAGTCTATTAGCCTCTCAATAAAATAATATATAAATGATGCACTAAATACACCCCAAATAACTACACCTAAATCATATAATGTTCCATAATATAACATAGATCAGCATAGGACTATAATATACAATGAAACTCTACCATTTGACATATGATAGATCACTCTAGATGTTATATGTCCAATAGTCTCCTTTAAGATATATAAAATATTTGATATATATACATTAAATAAACTAACATGAAACCCTTTTCTCATAATACCTTTAAGACCATGTGACCCTCTCAAATAATTCATTCCTCTCATTAGGGTAATCTAAGATGTTGCACACCATAGGTGTGCCTGTAATAGGTGGACTTAAAAGTGCATGAACATCTTCCAACATAATACCAACCTTGATGTATCCTCATACACTACCCACTAGAAGGTATTGGTTAGTCTCTCTCATGTTCCTAAGAATATGGTGAATAACTCCACTAATTAATAAGATAGTATTTCTATAGTCCATTAATTGAATTTGAAAATTTATGGAACAAACTCTGTTAAAATTTTATTATCGACATTTCGGTTCACACTCCATGAACCATCATCAAGGTATGAGAATGAATTTGTTGATATTACAAACCAAGTTGTTCCTCTATAGATATAACAATACATCTCAATGATGTCTATGTGAGTCAAAAAAGAGAAGGGAGAAAAAACACAAGAAAAGCAAAAAATATAATTAAAGCAAAAACTATAAAAACAAAAATAACCCTATGAGTAAAAATAAAATAAAATTTAAATTAGGAGAAGGGTTGACTTTAAAAATGAATTAAGAGTAAGAATATAAATTTTTAATTACTAAAAATTAAAAATTATTTTGAAAATAGTTAATTAATTTATGTTTTATTAATTTGATATAATTCCCAATATAATCAACAAATTATAATTGTAAATTGTAAATATTAAATTATATCTGTAAAGCTAAAGTTATCAATTATAGATTGTAAACTAGTACTAATGCATTATAAGTTATTAACTAATAAATTTCAAAATTATAAATTATAAATTATGATATACAAAGAAAAATAAAGTTATAATTTAACATTGTAAATAGTGAATAGAATTTAAATCACAACATGAATTTACCTTAATAAATATATACTACTACTGAAAATGATAAGTTCTCAAAGTTATTCATTATAAATTATAATTTTTAATATAATTTTTTCAGGTTATTCATTATAAGTTCTAATTGTAGATGATAAAAATGACAATAATTATTCGTAAAAAATGAATTACGAATTGAGAATGGTAAATAGTAAATTATCAAATAAATTGTAAAATGAAATTCATAGATAATAAGTAATAAAATGAAATTGTAAAGTGTATGTTATTAATTATAAATTGGAATTATTCATAATGATCCCAAAATTATGCTTAAAAATAAATTATACAAGCTATCTCTATAAAATAGGTATTAAAATTATAGATTCTAAATAAGAAAATATGGGGGTGATGTAGTAAGGGAGAGGTGGAAAAGTGAAAATAGGAAAGGTTGGGTAGGAGGGGGTAGGTGACCTGAGGGGGAATGGGGAGGAAGAACAAAAGGGGCAAGAAACCAAGAAACCCAAACAACAGGGCAACTAGAAAAAGAAAGAACATGGGTGAGGTGGGAGGGTCATAGGGGATGGGGGGAAGATAGGTTACAATGATAAAAAATAATGAGGTCTGAGAAAGTTTATGATAGGTCTTCAGGTATGGTTTAACTAAAGACCATTATCTCTATTGAGGTTGTTATCATAATTATGTATTTCAATGGCTTCCCTGACATGACGTTTGAAATAATCACTCTCCATGGCTAGAACTATAGTATCTTTGGTATAAATATGATGACAAGTCTTGAAGGAGTGTTCTACTAAGGTAGACTTGATCAACCTTTCTTTGTTAATACACTAATCAAAATCTAATACATCTTCATAATACGATCAAATATAAGTGCAGTCAAATGCACTCAATCAACTCTAATATGTTGGTGTATGTTTTTGGCCACTATGCAATTTTACCTACACTATTTTATTTAGCTTATTTAGATTTATTCTAGGTCATTAGTGAAAGATAATTCCACATGCATGAGGATGTTGGGACATGTCTATCTTTCACCTATATATGTACCATTTATTTTAATTTATTGGTTAATGTTTCAAATATAATTTTTCTCTTGTGAGACTTTTATCTTACATTTGATGGTTATGAGATTTCACCCTATAAGTTATTCATCTATGATTCATTGTTGATTTGATAGTGGTGTAATTTGACATGGTATCAGATCCATTATGACAGTCATTCACTTGTTCAAATCTTTATGAGATCCTTACAATACATTCCTACTATTTTATATGATTTTTATTTTCAAGCGGTTGTTGGAATTTTTCAAAAAATCTATTTAAATATTTATATCCAAAGTTTCCAAATAAAAAATGAATAACACCATTGGATTTAGAAGGTACAAAGATGCTAGAATTGGCTATAAACAAAACCTAGTTTCATGACAAATATGTTTGGCCACTTTAACAGGTTCTGAGGTATTTTTCTTAGTTTTCATGCATTTATGTATTGTTTGAGTCTTTAAGCATAAAATAAATTCTAGGTTAGGCTAGGTTTTATAGATTATCAATTGGGTTTTTGTAAATTGTTAGATTCTGATTCTTCACTAAGTAAACAACTTGATTATCTATGGATATTTATAATTGACATATTTAATTTGATTAATTTTGATTTAGCTTTGAAATATATGTTGTTATGAGATAGTAAGATATTGCTTATATTACATGATTATATTTCTATGAGTTACTTATAGTGTATATGTTTACATTATGATTATGTTGATTTATTTTTTAAGCTATATTTTATGATGTATGTATATCATGATGTTATGATATAACTACCTACTTGTTATGAAGTTGATGTATAATAACTCATCTCTCAAAGAATGATGGAGGGAGAGCATCATCAGAGAGGGTGATGTAGATCACGATGTCAAAATATGATAGAGAAACCAACTAGAAAAACTACACATGCCACATTAGCTAGCACATGTTAGAAAGCATAATAAAATGGTTATAATAATGTGTTTATTTCTACTTACATTAAATAGTTATTTGCCCATAATTTGATAGCATAATTAAATGGTTATTTAAAAACTCATCTGCATGGCATGCATGTCTTAATGTTTTGGAGATTAGATTAATAAGATTACATTTGAATTTGTTGATTTATATATAATTAATTTATCATGGCATTAGTAGATGATAATTAAATTAATGAATTTACTAACCTTTATAATTAATGTTGAAATGATTAAAATTTAAAAAAATTTAAATGAGAGGAAAAAATGCTAAAAATAACAAAAGAAACAATAAAAAAATGAATAGAAATAGAATAGTCTAAATTAAGAAAAAAAAAGATGTTCATTAAAATAATGAGAAATTCAAAAAAACAAAAAAAGAATAAAAAAGGGAAAAAAACTATGCTTTTCTCATGAAACGGAAAAAGAATATATTCAAGGAGAGTAGAGTGAGGCATAGGACACAGATAAAAAGAGGAGGGAAACATAGTGGTAAAGAGAGATTGGAAAAGGAGAAGAGAAGGAGAAGAAGGGAGCAAAGTGCAACAGCGCATCCCCAATCAAGTAGGCAATGATTCTAGATATTTATTGAATTGTATAATATGTTCTTTTCAAATATATATATATATATATATATATGAAGGGATATATTGATAATGATATATACAATTTGAGATTATCCCATTTGTATATTTAAAACTAGAGAGTGTGGTGACTTACATAGTTGTATAGTAAGAATTAAACATTCAATGATTATTTACAAATAGTTTTTTAGTGTTCCCAAATTTAAAATAAAGACAGATAGACCTCTAACCCTACAAAATTCAAACATGTATCTTTTCCTTATATTGCATCAATACACCTGATGGTTAAATTATACAGTAAAATGTTTTTGGAAATACAAAAATGTATAATACCATATATAGATGCAAGGAAATATAGTGAAATAATCTTGGAAACATAGATGTGAGGAAAACATATATACATAATACCACACAATGACATGCATACATTAAGATAAATAATTTTCTAGTAGAAGGATATGCTTAAATGATATGATCTTTTCTTTTCTTGAAAGGTTCACCGATGTGTTATAGTTTATGATTTATATGTATCATTTTGATCAACAATATTTCCCAAACCTTAACTTACAGCCTCCAATGTGTTGGACTTTGTAAGTTCACCACCCAACAATTTGAAATAATTAGGTTGCTAATGTAAATCGTTCTGAACAGTAAAACTCACCATAGTTTAAAACTACAAGTTGTATATTTTTGAATTAAGTCAATGCCACTCAGTCTTTTAGGAAAATATTAGACTGTTGGATTATATATTTGGTGGGGACCCATTAATAAGCCTAATTTTTAAATGATAGTAAAATCAAGTGATATGTATCATTGTAATAGATGTTATAGATGTTACACCTTGTTTATATAGTATAATAAACAACTCATTATAAATATAACAATATATCACTATTAATAACATTACAAAGATACTTATTAACAAGCCGGAATAATTGAATGATTGTATGCTAATACATTTAAACTAGTAGCTAAGTATTATATAGAGGGTATTGCCTTATAATAAGTATAAGTAGGATTACTTAATGTTATATATCTGTAAAAACCAATGATTTGGGTATTAAAGGTTGTGAGATCTAGAGTGATTCCTCTAGGATGATTATGATTATAACATATAAACTAAAATGTAGGACAAAGTCATTATTTATCATGTATAAAATATTAATAATTATAAATGAAATAGTTTATTTAATATTATTAATACTATTTTATAATCGAACCTACATCCAATGTCCATAGATATAAAACAATAATGATTATATTGATCGATATTGTATGGTGTTGATGTAATGCATTGGAGAATCCTCTAAAAGTGTCTTTATGTTTGGTCAAGTTTAGTGGATAACCTATACAATCATATGACTTGCAATAATGGTTTACTAATGTCTAAATAATTATTACTTATAATTAAGTTATGGAATTATATTTTATCCATTACACCATCATATATAGTTATCCATATACGAATATCATAATATGGCTTAGATAAACATGGGAAACATAAATAGATCAAACATGGCCTTTCATTATATCATGATAATATTTTTTATTTAGTGTATATATATATATATATATATATATATATATATATACATATATATATATATATATATATATATATATATATATATATATATATATATATATATATATATATATATATATATATATATATATATGACATGGGAAACAAAACATGTTGTGTGGATGTAACATTATAATAAGCTAAGTATTTAAGAATTAACAATGGTATGGTTAATATGAACATAGGTATGTTTGTGAATATTAAAATATACTTGAATGTAGGGGTGTGTTCTTATAATTATAGTTTCATTAAAGATTTAAAACTATAGAATTTTATATAATTAAGATTTATGTATACATGCATACAACCCTTAAGACTATAAAGAATGCTAGAATAAAATATTATATGTTTCATAGGAATTTAGACTTGTTTTGTTATATCTAATTGATTAAATAGAATTTTATTTGCATATATTTATGACTACTTTATTATTATTGATTGTGAAAAAATAGTAGTTATGTCTTAGAATATAAGACTATGATAATATGGGTTATCATAGGGTATAGAATATTTAGAAAATAATTATAGTAATTACAAATTATAGTTAAATTTTTATTTTATCCAAGTGGTATAAACTATACTCATTATTTCTATTATGAGATAGATAATAACGAGAGATTCATTCGTTCATTTGATGGAATAGATCTATGTTGTTAGATTATCCTATGCTTAGCATGTTATATGATATGATTTCTAGTTAGATATAAATTATAATAATCATTTAGTTTTAATATGTTAACCAATCTCACATTGCTCATACTGAGTAAGTAGTGAGATAGACTTCACTGGCTTACTAGCATCACAATGCTAGATGAAGGCAATTCGATCAAGTGGTGTGTATGAATTTTGATTAATTTATAGATTACTATTATTTATTATTTGAAAACATTGAAAAAAGTAATTTTTAGTGATACATTATAATTTTACGAGTATTATTTACATGTTTATACAATATCTTGCAATAGAACAAGTTTCTATGATACATCACGTGTTTCATTTTAGGAATCATACACTACATTGGTACTAGCTTATCTCTATAGATTTTCATACCATTAATATCTACTCATCTATTGTGGGAGGGCCATTATATGATCGCATTAGTGTGGGGTATTATTGGTCTATGTTTAATGTAAAAAAGTGCTCGAATGATGCTCTCCTTCAACATAATAGTACTATTTATAAGATGGCAATTGAGATTGCTATAGATACTAGAGTTTGGAAAACTATGGTCTGAATATCCATGTATCTTATATATGTAATTTCTATTGTATTATACTTAGTATTGAAACATGATCATGAAGAGATGTACTTACTTGTTTTTTATGCATTGACAATAGTGATTGTAGGCATGTATCAATCGTAGTTGGTTAATTACAATTATTTTATATATTTGTATTATGATGTTTTTCTTATAATGATAATGATAATAAATGTATGACATAGCATACTTCATTACATTTGTCACACTTTTATCATTTTATATTATCATTCATTATATTATAGTGGCGAAATCTATTTATAATATATATGTTTAAAAATAAACATTCATGTATTTCTAGGTAGATCCCAGTGGGGATGTTGCAAGTGGTATCAGAGTTATATCTCAAATTATATGACATAATGAGTCCACTAATGTTTTATTATTCTTATATTGATAGAAATAATGATGGTGAAAGCTAGAGTTTTCAGAGAGGGTCTATCAAATACTAATGATAGTAACCCTCCATTTGATCTTTGCTAATTTCCCACTAACCAATCAACAAAAAATGACTAGATTTTTGGAGCGATAAATGAGACCAGGGATCAAATTATAGATCTAGAGTAGGTGGTTCATGGCCATAAAGAGGAAGAACAACATGATGTACCTAAATAATATCATGTTGAGTAATAAAATCTTCAAAATGCTAGAGCTCAAGTAGCAATAGGATTGGCTAGAGACATGAAGAAGGTAAACCCACCTAAGTTTGACAGGACTATTCTAGGTGATAGAGTTGAGGCATGGTTGACTGAGATGGATAAGTATTTAGAGATTCAAAACTACTCCAAACTCACTAAAAAAGTAAGGGGAGCATACTAGTTGACTGGTGAGGCAGGTACATGGTGGGCCAATAAGAGGTTGGAATTGAATCTTAACTTGACCACATTCATCAAAGGGCATCATCCATGACATGGGGTAACCCTATCAGTCTATCCAAAAGGAATTTATCATAAATACAACTCTGAAAATTAATACCAAGCCCCATATTCTATGGGCCTATTAATAAAATAATGTACAAATTGTGCATTAACTACACCTAAATCATACAACGTTCCATAATATAACATAGATTAACATAGGTCTATAATCTACAATAGAACTCTACCATATGACATATAACATATCACTCAAGATGTTATATTTCTAATAATTTCCTTTTGAATATATAGAATGTTTGATATATATACATTAAATATATTAATGTGCAACCCTTTCTCATAATACCTCTCATACCTTGTGACCCTCTTAAATAATTCCTTCATCTCATCAGGGTAATTTGAGATGTTTTACACCATAATTTTGCCTATAATAGGTATGCATATAAGTGAATGAATATCTTCCAATGTATAACCCACCTTGATGTAGCCTCATATAATACCTAATAAAGGTATGAGTCAGTCTCTCCCATGTTCTTAAGAATATGGAGAATAACTCAATAGTGATTGGGATTTACAACATCTCCATAATATGGTCAAATCCAAGTATAGCCAAATTCATTCAATCAACTTTAAGTAACCACTCCAATAAATATGTTGATGTAATATATTTCCCACTATGTGATTTTACTTACACTTTGTTATTTAGTTTACTTAGGTTTATTCTAAGTCATTATTGAAACATAATCCCACATGCATAAGGATGTTGGGACATGTCTATCTTTCACCTATATATTTACATTTTCTA
>JARHVA010001226.1:1040000-1200000 GCA_037957365.1 Torreya grandis | reverse complement strand
TTACATGTTTGTGTGATATCTTGAAATAAAATGAGATTTTACGATACATCACATGTTTCATTTTAGATATCATACAACACATGGGTACTAGCTAGTATCTCTAGATTTCCATGTTGTCACTATCAGCTCATCTGGTAAGGGAGGGTCTTTCCATGATTGAATTAGTGTAGAGGATCATTGGTCCATGGTTGGAGTGGAAAAGTACTTGGATGATATTCTCCCTTCCCATAACAGTACTTATTTTAAGATGATACTTAAGATTACCACAGATACTAGAGTTTGAGAAACTCTACTTCAAGGAAATATGTATCTTCTATATGTACATTCTATTCTATTGTATTTATTATTAAAACATTGTCATGAAGGGCTATAATTACTTATTTGTTATACATTGACAGTAGTGGTTGTAGGCATATATCAATTATGGATAGTTAATTGTAATTACTTTCTATATTTATATTATAATGTATTTCTTATGATGATAGTGATCATAAATTTATGATATAGCATACTTCATTATAGTTTTCAAACTTATAACATTTTATATGATCACTATTTAAATTCTTGTGATGAAATCTATTTATAGTATATGTGTTTAAAAATTAAAAAATTACAAATTTCTAGGTAGATCCCAATGGAGATGTTTCATGTGGTATCATAGCTACAACTTAAACTCTAAGATCTAATGGTTTTAATAACATGTTTATATCTTTTTGTTGATATAAATAAGGATGGTGAAAGCTATAGTTTCCAGAGAGGGTATGTTGAATGCCAATGACAGTAACCCTCCATTTGATCCTGACCAATTTTCATTGAGAAATGAATAAAGATGAATCATAGTCTCATAGGAATGAATTATATTAGGAACTATATTATAGATATAAATTAGGTAGTTCATGGCCATGAAGAGGAAGAATAACAAGGCATACCCTAAGAGCGTCCCACTTAGAAAGAAAACCCTTAAGATGCTAGAGCTTAGGTAGCATTAGAGTTGGCTGGAGACATGAATAAGGTGAACCCACCTAAGTTCGATGATATTGTTCTTAGTGATGGAGTTGGGTCATGTTTTATTGAGATGGAGAAGTATATCAAAACTTCTCTTAGCTCACTAAAGTAGTATGGGGGATATACCAGTTGGTTGGTGAGTCAGCTACTTGGTGGGGTAATAAGAGTTTGTAAATGAATCTTAACTTGACCACTACTAATTAGGATCAATTTATGGCATGATTTAAGTCATGATGTCTATCATAGTTTTATTTTGATCATAAGCTCATAGATTTATAAAATCTAAAGCAAAGATTTATCAGTGAATGAGTATTGGGAATAGTTCACTAAAATTTTGAAGTATTTACCTCATTACTAAGGAGATGAGAGGTTTAGGATGAGAAAGTTTATCATGGTATTGAAACCCCAGATCAGTGAAGAGGTATATATTCATGGACCTTCCACCATGGACCATGTATTTGAGAAGGCAATCAATTAGGAACAAAAGTTGAGGTTTATTTCATAAGCTAGGGACAAGTTCAAGAAAAAATTGGGAAATTTTAAGCCAACCTTCAAGAAGAAGAATTATAAACATAAGAGTCTAGACTACAAGAAGAATTTAAAAAGTTAGAATCCCAGGCTTAATAATGTTTCAAGCAATAAGAAACATGGCAATGAATCCAAAGGTGGTTTTAAGGGAAACTAACTGAATGATAAGAAAGGATGACTTGGAGGTTGTTTGATTTGTGAAGATGACCATAATTCTCATGATTACCCTTAGTAAAAGTCAAAGGACAAATGTCCTAATCCTCAATAGAGTAATTTTTAGTAGTGGATTCATGTAGTGATTGGTAATCAGCAATCCATATTTTAGGCATTACCCATAGAGCTATCAGGTACTTAGTTTGATCATCTACTTGTCAGTATAATATAGAAATGACTCAAAAGTCATGGTTGACAAGTGTTTAGTTGAAGTAGACATTATGTTACCTACATTCAAAATAGTTATGGATCTGTATGCAATACCACTAGGGTCATATGATGTGATCTTAGAAGTTAACTGGATTTCAAAACATAAGTCCAAGGTTGACTACTACTTGATGAAGTTTGAGTGTCTTGATGGTTTTCAAAATTAGACACAAGTTCAAGGTGAGAAAATAGATTTGAAGCTTTGGCAAATTTCTACAATGTAACTTAAGAGAGCGCAAGGAGAAGGGTGCTAAAAATTTATCATCAATATAAATGAAATGGAGGAACATAAGGAAACATATCTCAATGATTACCCTTTTCTTAGAGGTTTTCATGATGTATTTCTAGAAGAATTATCAGAATTACCTCCTAGTTGTGAGTTTGATTTTTCTATCGACATCATACCTAGTTCAGAACCATAGTCTAAGGCACCATACATGATGACAACCAATGAGTTAGTTGAATTAAATGCTCAACTTCAGGAATTGTTGGCAAAAGGGTTGATTTGGCCATGTGTATCACCATAGAGTGCACCTATTGTCTTTGTCAATAATAAGGATGGTACCCTTTAAATTTCCATTGATTATATAATTTTGAACAATGTAACTATAAAAAATAGGTATCCATTACCTAATATATATGAAATTTTCAATAAAATATAGAGAAAAATGATATTTTGTAATATTGATATTAGATTGGGATACCATCAATTGAGGATACAGGATAAAAATATTCTAAAGACATCATTTAAAACTCATTATGGGCACTATGAGTTCACATTTTTATCATTTGGGTTGACTAATGATCTGATAGCATTCATGAATCTCATGAATAGTGTATTCATATATTATCTAGATCACTTTGGTTTGGTTTTTCTGGATGGCATTTATCTATATTCAAAGAATGAAGAGGAGCACCTTCAGCATCTAGAACTAGTTTTGAAATAGTTGTGGAAACACAAACTATATGGTAAGTTGTCTAAATATACATTTTTCTAGGAGAGTATAATATCTCAAACATATTATCTCTATGGATGGTATCTCAGTAGATCCAAGAAAGATTAGAGTCATTATGGAATGGCCGACACCAAAGAATGTGCATGAGGTAGGAAGTTTCGTGGGGCTATAAGGTTATTACAAGAAGTTCATTCCAAAATTTTCCAAGATAGATAATCCAATTACTTCCATGCAATGCAAGAACCAAAATTTTGTCTGGATAGAGTAGTGTGAAGTAGCTTTCTAGGACTTGAGAAAGGCTTACTTTCACACCATTGTTAAGACTTCTTGACCCCAATGGTTAATTTTTAGTTATCATAAATGTATTAGGGGATGGAATATAAAAATTCATTATGCAAGATGGTATAGTGGTGCCTTATGAATTGAGAAAGATAAATATTTATGATTTGAACTATCCCCCTCATGATTTGGAACTTATGGTAATAGTGGATGATTTGAAAGTCTAGCAACATTACTTATTGGTAAAACTATTTGAGGTCGAGATGAATAACTTGGGACTCAAGTAGATCTTCATCCAGTAAAATTTGAATGCTGTTTAGAGACATTGGATTGAGTTATTATTTTCTTATGATTTCAACATCAACTATATAAAAGGGAAGGAGAATAGAGTAGCTAGTGCCTTCAGTCATAGAAGGTACATAACAGCCATAGATATTATCAAAATTAATTCTAGGGATTGAGTGATTTAATCTCACCAAGAGAAAAATTATATGATTGGATCAAATATCATTATCTAAAAATGCTAAAAATCCTTAGTATAAAAGATGCATATTGGGGAGTGATGGTATTTTCCATTATAATGGAAGGATGCATGTGCTAGATCATGAAAATCTACAAATCATAGTGCTAAAGTAACTACACAATGCCCCATATTTGAGATATCTAGGAGTAACCAATCTCGTGGTAGAGCTTAGACCACTATATTTATGGAAGGGAATCAATAAAGATGTAACATACTATGTGTCATGATGTATGATATGTTAGAGAGTGAAATTTGAGCATGTACATCTGGATGGATTTTTATATCCACATGATATACCAAAATGGAAGTGATAGATGATCAATATGGATTTTTTTCAAAGTTTACCAATATGACATATTAGACATGATATGATTTTGGTAGTTGTTGACAAACTAACCAAGGTATATCATTTTATACCATGCAATTTGACAAATGATGCACCTACCCTTGCAAAGAGGTTCATAAATGGAGTGTATAGGTTACATGCATTTCTATATAATATCATTTTAGATCATGATTAGAATATTACTTCTAGATTTTGTGTAACTCTAAATTCACTTTGGGTAAGCAATTAAATTTTAGTACAACATATCATCTAAAGTCTGACAAATAAACTGAGAGAGTTAATCAAGTATTAGAGGATCTTTTTTGTATGTATTACATGGATCAACAATACAAGTGAGAAGATTATCTTCCATTGGTGGAGTTTGCATACAAGAATCCATACCAATCAACTTTGAAGATGACACCATTTGAGGCACTACACTGAAGAAGGTGCAGGACACCCATTAATTGGAATAGATTAGAGGATAGAGTAGTCTTTGGACCTAAGACACTTGTTGAAATGGACAAGCAAGTTAGATTAATCAAACATAAATTTGTTGAGTCCAATGATAGATAGAAGAGTTATATTGATCTAAAGAGGATAGATTTACAGTTTTCAATGGGTGATAAAGTGTTCTTGTGGATTAACTCACAAAAAAGCTTAATTAAATTTGGAAAGTCAATGAAATTATCACCGAGATATGTGGGACCCTTCAAGGTGTTAGAAGTGGTCAATCTTGTAGTGTAAAATATTTGATTTCCACCATCCCTAGCTATATTGCATAATGTCTTCCATGTTTTTTATCATAGAAAATATATAGTTGATCCTACACATATTTTGGATTGGAATGCTTTGCAGATAATGAATCTTAGGGTGATCATGATAGAACCAATAAGATTAATTTACACTCATAAAATTTATTTGTATAATAGAAATATGTCACAGTGCAAGGTCCAGTGGGACCAATACTCTAAAGATAGTGCTAATTAGGACTATGATGAGTTCTACAAGAGATTTTCACATCTATTTACTTGATTAGATACTATTATACTATGTTATTTTTCTATTGAACAATTTCTTTTTTAAAAATTATCAATAAGAGTTATCCAAGATGATGACTAGATTTAGGGGGGAAATATGTTACATTATGATTACTCACTAAGTAAATTATTTGATTATTCATGGATAATTATAGTTGAAACATTTGATTTGATTAATTTTAACTAAGATTTGTGATATATATTGTTATGAGATAAGAGGATATTACTTAGGTTATATGATTACAATGCTATGAGTTAGCAGTAATGTATATATTTATATTATAATGATTTTAGTTTTTTATTTCAATTATATTTTATGATGTATGTATATCATGATGTTATGATCTAACTACTTGATTATTGTGAGGTTGATGCAAGGGAAATCATCCCTCACAACATGATGGAGGGAGAACATCATCAAAGACAATGATGTAGATTGAGTTGTCATAGGATGATAGAGAAACTAGTTATAACCTTACACACACCACATTAGCTAGTACATGTTAGAACATATAATAAAATGGTTAGAATAGTGCATTTATTTCTACTTACATTAGATAGTTGTTTGCCCATGATTTGTTGGCATAGTTGAGTGGTTATTTAGAAACTCATATTGCATGGCATGTGTGTATTGATGTTTTGGAGATTAACATAATTAAATTAAATTTGGATTTATTGATTTATTTATCATTAATTTGGCATGGCATTAAGAGATGTTAATTAAATTAATGAATTTATTGACACTTATAATTAATGTTAAAATGAATAAAAATTTAAAAATTTCAATTGAAAGGAAAAAATAAATAAAAAACAATAAATAAATAAAATAAATAAATAGAATGGTCTAAATTTAAGAAAAACAAAAAATATATATTCGTTAAAATAATGAGAAAAAAAAAAGAAAAGAACTAAAAAGGGAGAAAGCTACATTTTTGTCATGAAAGGGAAAAAGAATATATTCAATGAGAGTAGAGTGAGGCATATGACATAGAGAAAATGTGGAAGGCAACATAATTGTAGAGAGAGATTGGAAGAGGAGAAAATAAGAGGAGCAAAGTGCAATAGGGCCTCCCCAATTAGGTAGGCAATGTATTTAGATTTTGTATATTTATTGAATTGTGTGTGTGTGTGTGTGTGTGTGTGTGTGTGTGTGTGTGTGTGTGTGTGTGTGTGTGTGTGTGTGTGTGTGTGTACTCAAATACACACACACACACACACACACATTTAGGAGTTGTATGAAGGGATATCTTAATAATGATATATATAAATTGAGATTGACGTAGTTGTATTTTTAATAGTAGATAGTGTGGTGCCTTGCATAGTTATATAATAAGAATTAAACACTCAACACTTTTGTACAAATAGGTGTTTAGCATTCCCAAATTTAAAAAAAAAAAAGACACATAGACCTTTGACCCTACAAGATTTAAACATGTATCTTTTCCTTCTAATGCATCAATATTCCTAATGGTAAAATTAAATAGTGAAATGTTTTTGGAAATATAGACATATGTATAATACCACATATAGATGCAAGGAAATATAATGAAAGGCTCTTGGAAATATAGATGTGAGGAAAACATATATACATAATACCACATAACAAGGTGTATACATTAAGATATATATATTTTTAATAGCCAAATATGCTAAAACGATATGATATTTTTTGTTCTTGAAAGGGTCGTTGATGTGTTCTAGTTTATGATATATATGTATCATTCTAGTCAATAATATTTCCCAAGCCTTACCTTGTAGTCTCCAATGTGTTGGACTTCATAAGTTTGACACCAAGTGATATAAAATAATTAGGTGCCTGATGTAATATCATTCTAAATTCTAAAACTCACCATAGTTTAAAACTACAAGATATATATTTTTGAATTAAGTTGATGCTACTTAGTATTCTATGAAAATATTAAACCATTGGATTGAGTTTCTGGCGATGACCCATTAATAATCCCAATTTTTAAATGATAGTAAAATTAGGTGATATGTATCAATGTAATAGTTGTTATAGATGTTACACCTTGTTTATACAATAGAATAGCTAAATCATTATATATATTACAATATATCCCTATTAACAACATTAAGAAAATAATTATTAACAAGCCAAAACAATTACGGAATGATTGTATGCTAATACATTTGAACCAATAATCATGTATTATACAAAGGGTATTTTCTTATAATAAGTATAAGTGAGATTAATTATTGTTATATATCTATAAAAACAAATGATTAGGGTATTAGAAGTTGGGTGATCTAGAATGATGTCATCAAGATATTATGGCAATAACATATAAATTAAGCCGTAGTATAAAGCTTTTATTTGTTGTGTATAAAAAAATAATGATTAGAAATGAAATGGTTCATTGAATATTATTAATCTTCTTTTTTAATATAATTAAATTAGAGATTTAAAACTATGTTATAGAATATTTTATATTAGAGCTTTATGTATGCGTATATACAACCCTTGAGAGTATAACAAATGCTAGGATAGAATATTATGTGTTTCATGGGAACTCATACTCTCTTTGTTATGTCTAGTTGTTTGAATAAAATCTCATGTTTTCATATATTTATGAGTACTTTATTATTAGTAATTATAGAAAATTAGTAGTTATGTCTTAGAACATTAGACTATGATAATATGGATTATCATAAGGTGTAGTATTGATGAAAAATGACCTTCTACAAAATTCAAAGCTCTGATCCAAAATGTTGTAACAGCTCTACCAACTGAGCTAAGCTGGCTCTGGGAACTCAATTTTCATAACCTGCAGAGTCCGTAGATTTATGCCTGTAGAGTTCATAGATTTACCTTTGCCTGCACAGTCTGTAGATTTAACCCTGTAGAGTCCATAGATTTTGGACAGACCCTATAGCTATATACATTCAAAGCCACGTTTCCATTGCGCTTTCAACAGACTACAAATATGAGTTATCTCCATGGCTAGGTAGGACATATATATAATGTATATGTATTGTGGGCATGCTTCTTTGTGGGAGCCTCTTCAGGTCTGCATGGCACCATTATTTGTTTCTATAACCCATCTCCAATAGATCTCTCCCTCTCTAGTTATTCAACAAACTCAGTAACCTCCTCCTACTGTTGATCATCGTCTTTCTATCTACCACACATCAGCTCAACATCCTGCTTCTCTTCGAATCTCCTCCACACCACAGCACATCTTCCTCCTTAGCAACTATTTGCACCTCATAGGCCACCGTATTGAAACCTAACCGAGCTCAAATACATTAGAATTCTCCCATCGACGGGCTTTCAATGGCACGGTGCACCCAAAATATTTTAATGCGTGCAGGTCGAAACAAATGTCAAACCTCATCTCATCCACAACAGCTCAATTATCTTGGGACACCACTACCAACATAAAATATTATTCCCTTTCTAACATCTAATTCATTACAATTTTTCCACAGTTCCTTCTTTCTCACCATCATTGTTCTCAAGCAAAGCGGTGCCATCTATAGCCACCTCTCAGGTTTAAAACAACCATCTTCCAAAATCCGAGGCCACGTTTCACGTAGGCTCGACAGTGAATTCTCAATACACAACGAGCTTCTCCCACGCCCTTTCCGTCTTCATCTTGGTCTTGTGAACAAACACTAGACTGTCTCTTTAACATTATGCCATCGACACAATATTTCCCTTATGGGACTATGCAAATAATACTACAGACAACTACTCTCAGACTCACCTGATTATAGAACCGTTGCTTGACTCCATTTGTTTGATATTCTCTAGCATTAAAATAACCTAGCATATATATATATATATATATATATATATATATATAAAATCTACAGGTTCATCAATACAGACCCTAATATAGACCCAACATTTTACTCAATCTGGAAACAGCATAACACATAGAGCACACCATAATTATTATCTCATCAAATCTGTTACAATCTATCATTATGCAGTCCCTTCTTCTTGGACTTGCTATACGTAGTCCTTTTTCTGGACTTCTTGTACACTTCCTCCTACACACCCTCCTACACTACTACTCATAATATTGAAATAGTCCTAATTTATTACTAACACCACTCAACCAACTCCTAAAAAGGCTCAACAATATGCTTTTAAACATATAATTATTCAGCTACACCTAACCTACGCCACTTATGGCTTGATTCTCCTGATTTTACATGATAACACAGTTGTCAATCCTCTAAAATAACTAAATATGACCTTTACAATACTCAAATAGGCCTATCCCTCTCCTCTTGACAAGTGTACATGTTTTGAATTTTTGAATTACAATGCTTTTGAAAGAAATCTTTATCCATATTCCTAGCACATCTAAGCACTCCCAAGATGCTCCTACATCAAGTTTATTTGGACAATACTTATCCTAATTAGAAACTATAGTTGAATTTGTATTTTACCTAGGTGGTATAAACTATAGTCATTATTTCTATTATGGGATAGATAATAAAGTGAGATTCATTCATACATTTGCTAGAATAGTTGTATGTTGTTATATTATCCTATGTTTAGCATGTTATGTGATTTGATTCCTAATATGATGCAAATTGTATGAATATTTTATTTTTATTATGTTATTCAATATCGCATTGATGCTAATGAGTACATAATGAGATGGAATTCACTATATTACAAGCATCACAATTGCAGTTGAAGGTAATCTGATCAATTAGTGTGTATTAATTTTGACTGATCTATATATCACTATTATTTATTATTTGAAAATGTTTACCAACGTAATGTTTAATGAGGAATTGTCATTTCATGTGTATTATTTACATGTTTGTGTGATATCTTGAAATATAATAGAATTATGTGATACATTGCATGTTTAGTTTTAACAATCATACAGCACATGGGTACTAGCTTGTCTCTATGGATTCCCACAACATCACTATCTACTCATCCATGAAGGGAGGGACATTCACTAATGACATTAATACAAAGAATAATTTTGTCCATGGTTGATGTGAAAAATTTATTGGATGATTCTCTCCCTCCCCATAGTAGTACTATTTTTGAGATAACATTTTAGATTGCAATAAATACCAGAGTTCAAGAAACTATGCTCCAGGAAGCCATATATCTTATATATGTACAATGTATTGCATTGAACTCATTATTGAAACATTATCATGAAGAGTTGTAATTACTTATCTATTATACATTTTAATCAATGGTTCAATGAATGTATCAATCATGGTTAGTTAATTGTGATTACTTTCTATATTTGTATTATGATTTGTTTCTTATGATGATAGCGATCAAAAATTTATGATGTAGCATACTTCATTATAGTTGTCACACTTAGATCATTATATATGATCATTGGTTAGATTATTTTGGTGAAATCTATTTATAGTATATGTGTTTAAAAAAATTACATATTTTTAGGTAGATCCAAGTGAGGATGTTGCACTAGTTTTACAGAAGATCACAGATATTTTTCAAGAAATACGTTACTTTTCTAGTTTTTTTACCACTTGGGTTGTTATAGCAAAAAACTTGGACATAGATTTTTTTTATCATACAATCCATGACTTCATGACTTCTTATCCATTACGCTGCCACATATTAGTAGGCCCATAGGCCCTAAGCTAGTGTCCCCAATTGGATGGCCTTTTCTAAGATAAATGCATGAATACCCGGTAGTCATCCATGAATCCATGCCTATACATCCATGGATCTATACGTCCTATCACCTGACCTAAGATGAAATGAACAAGTGATTGTAGGACATCTGTTTATGCATGAGACCTTCCCCATGGTGCCCTTCACTTATGATAGACCAGCCAAGCCCCTTCTATTATCATGGACTTCTCCTAACATGTGGTGATGGTCTTTAGGCCATCAAATTTAAGATAAGGGATTGTGACACTATTGATTTTAAAATGGTTATATTTTTTGATGATGTCACTCTCACATCAATTAAGGTCTCATCAAAATTGAGAGGGGGGAGCACTCACAAAAGACTTTAGCCCTTGGTCATATGAAAAAATAGCCTTTTGTTTTGACCAACCTATGGGGACTTAAATTTTCATTGTAAAATTTATCACAACTATTTGCACACCAAAAAATTTTCAAATTTGTACATCTTACTTTTTCCAACACTTTTCCACCCAATTTTATGTGAGCTCAAATCTTAAAAAGGCTATAATTTTTTATCAATAACTTATTTTTGAGTACCATCATCTTCAAAGTGCCTATTTTTTTGTATTGTACACATTAGTGGTGTTTTTGGTTCCTCCAAAGCTCTCTTCAAACCAAATATTGTACAGTATTTGATTCATTATCAGGTAAGCATGATTTCCTTCTAATTTCTTTCATACTTATGCACAATTGCTCAAAATGCATTCTTGATTGTGCCTGATGTCTATACGAGTATGATTGTATGTGAAACTTAAGAGTTCATTATGGTAGTTCTAAAGGGGTACTATGTAGCATTTTTTTACTTTTATATTCTTTATTTCTTATTTTGTTTCTACAATAACCTCTTTTCTACATTACGGATTTAAGTCAAATTGGTCCACTCACACCATTTAATTATCATGCATGGAAATACAAAATGGAATTAATTTTACAATCCAAAGTCTATAATCAAATTATAATGGTCACTAAGACTAAACCAACTACAATATAAGTAAAAATTAAATTTTTCAATCATTATTATAAAGCCTTGCTCATGTGTGGTCCACTATGGGAATACTCTTTGGGAAGTAGGATGTGATGAGAAGCCATGAGATGGAGAATGAGCTGATTAGTTTGAGCCCATATTACTATGACACACTTCAAGACTTATTCTCAAAGTTTAAAATTCTAAGGTTTTAGTTTAAATAATTTGAAATTAACAAGAACGATGAATAACTTGTTCTATTGATACTCTTCAAACTAGGTCCAGAATATTTTGTATTTGTATCCACTTTCAATGCCATGAAAAGTGATTTTTGAGACACATGTAAAATGCCTTATTTAGATACATTTATTTCCAAATCAATTTTAGAGCAAGATAAGTTGATACAGATGGGCACAATGAACTCATAAAAATCTAACGCACTTCTTTCTAAGAAAGAGAAGGATTCAAACCACAGAGAGAAGAAACATAAAAAAGGGATCAAGAGAAGGATGTAAATCTTCCCACCTCCAAATCCAGCCATGAGACCTATTCTTCCAATTATAAGCATAAAAAAGATTGGATCAAATGTGAGTTTTTCTCGAGAAAGCATGATGAAAGAAAATGTTTGAAGAAGTAGATTAACAAACTAATTAAGGTGCTCGAGAAGCAAAATATCAGTGTTACTGATTCTACCAATCAATATTAATCAACCCATGAATCATATAAGGAAATGACCATGGTAAATAAAATGAAAAATAGAATAATAAGGGGAAAGTAAATGGCATGGCCTTAGTTGTTATATCTTAGACTCTTAAATGGGTCATTAACTCTGGTGTTTCACATCACATGGTCTCTTCACATATAGAGTTCCGTTCCTTGGAACCATATGACATGTCTCCTATATAACTGGGTGATGGAAATTAGAAAAAAAAATATTTGAAGAGTTTTTGTATAAGTGAGTGATTGAATGTTCAAAAAATTTCTAAGTGGTTCCTCACTTTAAATTAATCTCCTATTAGTTTACCAGATCACTCACCTTAGTTTGGGCATTCTAGTTTAGCTCACTCCAAATTTAAAGTATGTTAGAGATATACATAGTGATACAATTTGGGTAGTTGGAATAGTTAATCATTAGACTCAGCTATATAACTTCTCCCACTATACTCCTGACTCTCCTTTAGATTCTTTTTTTTGAACTCACTTGAACTTGATGACATTTTAGAGCTTGAGTGCACTTTTGATATTGATGAATCTTCTTCAAATAAAATGACTATAATAGTGATGGAGATTCACCTCCACCATCTCCTTGTCATTTTCTATATGTTGAGGAATTATTTCTTAATTAACCTACCTCTTGTCTTCTTTAAACATTACAAGGAATAAGTATATTGAACTAGGACACATTAAACAACAGATAGTCTCTTCTATAGTTTTAGGGCATACCATAGTCCTTCTTAGACTCTTCTTATAATACACCATCATTCCATAGAGCATTTTGCCCATTTACCTTACATGAAGAGAATAATTTCTTGTAATTAAATCACACCTTGGTTGAAGATCCATTAGGCACTTGATAGACAAATTCATTGTTCTAGGGTGATCCACTCTTCATTTCATCTAATTTTCATCCACATTCATTCCAAGTCACTCCTTTGCAGGACATAGGGTGGTTATAGATAGTTGTAGACCTTAGTGGGGATTTTTAACCCTATATTATTCTTTGATCTCTTTTGGGGATGTTTTTTATTCCTATAGGTTTTCTATTTTTCTCCACTTTATAAAAGTTGCATTATGCTAGTGTACCTGATCAAGACTCATTGTCAAGACCCAATTCTTCTACCCACCTATGTTATACTCACTGGGGGTATTGGTGTAGCCTTTTTCATACTATATGGTTTTACCAATACTTTTTTATTTAACTTGATTGGGTTTATCCTAGGTCATTAGTGAAATATAATACCACATGTATGAGGATGTTGGGACATGTCTATCTTTCACCTATATATGTACCTTTCCTATTATTCTTTTGGTTAATTATTCTAATATAACTTTTTTGTGAGACTTTTATCTTTCATTTGAAGGTTCTATGATTTCACTCTATAGTTTATTCATACATGCTTAATTGTTTAGTTGATAATGGTGTAGTATGAAAAAATATACTAACTATATAGCATCTAATAGTCTCCACAACATATTATGCTTCTACAAAACATAAAACAATAGATCAAAAACCAAGGATTTATCCCAAAACTAAAATAAAATATACATAAAAATAATTAAATCGCATTTTTTTAAATTTCCTACTTCATAGATCATGTAACTAGATACATCACCCATATTATATTAATAAACTATATTGGTGGCATATCTTACTACATCCACCATCTATTAATCTAGACTATATCAGCCATGACCTACGATATCAACATTTTAATATATGACATTAGCTTGCATACACACCATTGACCATCCTTTCAAATTATCATATGCCTTAGACCATGATTTTAAATACATAGTTTTGATGCTTGGATTTACACCCTTGAGGAGATGCTCAGCTCTCCTCATCTAGGCAGCAAAATGGAATCATCTCTCTTGCTGTGGATGACAATTTTGTTGACATGAATCTCTAGACTAGGGGCTATCTCCCCTTGATGCACCTTTAAGCTCTTTCTAAACTAAATTTTTTGAATTAAATGGAGAAGGAAAATAAGAGGTGATGCACCAATATTTGTTATCCTCCTAAATGACTGAAACCACTACTTAAAGGTAAAACAAGGATGTTTCACATAAAATCACAACAAAAGACATTGCCACATTAGTATTTCATAAGTTAGATTTAGGAACATACTTAACATTTAGGAGGGTGATGAATTATTTTACAAAGAAAATACACATATACCAATTCTAAGTCATGTATACACTTAGTAAAGAATACTAACAGAGACCTACAACATTATCCCTAGGCACATTGGTAAGTGACCATAGATTGACATGTTAGAAAATAACCTTTTCACTAGTAATTATCAAAAAGATTCAAACTTATACGCAATAGTACAATGTGTGAATGGTGAAATCACTTGTATTTTCTCCAAGAGTTACTAGTATAAAGTTGATTAGAGCTTCACTATAACTAGCGAAGGCACCAAAATGAGCCAAAAGAATGCATATATATAGCCTTTGAGAGAGAGGTCGAGCCAAGGGAGTTCAAGGGTCACATGGACATGTGTCATCCCAAGAAAATAAATAGTTACATTACATTTTGTAATATGTTCTCTTTATGATTATGCCAATAAAATAAAGATATTTTGAATTGTGTTTTGCCATGAATAGATCCAGCAGTTGGAAATTTGTTTTTACAGTAACTACTCTTTACTGACTCATCGATATGTGAAATGGTGTAACAACCTAAACTATTAACCTCTATTTTTTATTGGTGTACACAAAATATTTATAATTCTACCATGTGTCACTTCTATATTTGTCTTTAGGTTCCTACTCTCTTGTTTTTAACTCCAATGACTATTCCTTGCAGCTCGAAATTAACATTTTTTAGGCCATCACTCCTTGAGTATTTTCTTCAAACTCCTTGCTCTCAGCACTTATCTTTAAAAAAAATTGTTTTCAGTAGTCTTTTAGATAATTTATCTAAAATAATTCTTTTGGGTTCTCCTTCCTTTCATCTTATCTTTTCCTAAGATAAAATTGTGAAGGAATTACTTCTTTTGGACTTGAGCCTTTTCCTTTATGCATTTATTCCTTTGGCTTGGTGACAATGCCCTTTGGATTTTCAGAAAGAACTCTTTAGCCTTTTATAATGGTCCACCTCTTCCTCAAAACAATCCTTTAGACTTTGTGAAAATGTCTCTTTTAAAAATAACATACCCTTTAGAATAAATATAAATGACCCCTTTGACTTTAAAGTGGCCTTCGAAAAAATGCAAATGTCCTTCGATATTTTTTAAATTGTCCTTTTTCGAACAAAACATACCCTTTAGAAAAATGAAAGGGTCCTTTAGCTTGAAAAAATACTTTGAGAAAGTTATAATGACTTTCAAAAACTTTACAAGCACCCTTCATAAAAGTTTTTTCAAACAATAAGTTTGAAATAATTCCTTTGAAAATATTTAAGTGAACCATTTCTTACAAGAGAGATACTTTTCATAAAAAAATGTTTGTACCTTTGAAAAAGTTGTTTTAGATAAAATGCTTGAAACAATTTTTCCTTCAGATTTTTGAAAAGATCCCTTCAGAAAGGCAAGTGTCCTTCAGAATAAATGCAAGTGTCCACTTTCTAGAGAAAATGCCCTTCAAGAAAGTTGAAGTGTACCCTTTTGAAAGGAAAACATACCCTTTGAAAGGCTTGTTTGGGCCATTTTTTGTGAGAAAGTGTCCTTTGGGAAAGTTGTAACTTACCCATCAAAATAATTCTATCGAATGAAAAGTCTGAGAAATAACACTTAGAAAAAGACCAAAGAAAACTTTCTGAAAGAATTCATTGCAAATAACTTAGCCAAAAGACTTAAGAACAAAGTTATCAAAAGGAAAACACATTTACTTTTACATGTAAAAGACTTCAACTTTGTATAAGAACACTTTTTCTAAATGAAACCTGCATACTAGTCTTGGACAAAGGTATAAACTTAGACTTTTTTTGCAAAAATGGGGTGCCCAATTTTGGCCTAAAAGGCCAAAATTTGGTTAACAAATTGGTGACTCACATGAGTAGTATCCCTACTATACTGAATAGACTAGTAGTCTTATCTAACTTAGGGCCAATAGAGTCAATGGATTCTTGAGGATGACTAACAAGGATTATGCCAAAACAAAACAAAAGCAAACACACCACACAACAATATCAAGACCAACCAAAGATAAGGACAAAATCAAATATATGCATAAGCACTTAGGGAACATAAGGAAAATAGGAAACTATGTAAAATAGAAAGAAGAGGACCATCAATAACAATGATTTAGATATATCCCATTTATTGGGATATTTAGCTCCTCTCTATCCAACTTTGAGATTTGGAAAGCATTATGTTGTTTGCACTATGTGATCACATGTGGGCCACTCCACAAAGCATCAAACATTGTGTGCTTTATATGTTTGGCCTTATCTTCATCCTAGTTTAAGATAATGTCACCTTATTTGAAGCTTCTTTACATGGACTTCTTGTCATAATAATTCTTTGTTTATTGTTGGTGAGTAGTCATGGTGTGCATAGCTTGATCTCTTGTCTCCTCAAGCTCCATCAACTCACATAATTTGACCTCTATGTTATCATTCTCCATCAATTATAGCTGATAGGTAAGATCTAAGGTTGGTAACTCAAGTGAGATAAGAATTCTAGCTTCCCTTCCATACACAATTATGTATGGTGAGTTCCCAATTGCTCTCTTTAAGGTGATCTTATCAACCCAAAGGGTTGTCTTCAACTTAGTGTGTCGAGTCCTTTAATTTTTATCCATTATTCTCTTGTTGATCCTAATCAATTTATTTTTTGTAGACTCATCTAGTTCATTTCCTTGAGGATAGTAGTTAGAGAAGGTGCTAAGATAGATGCCATGTTTCAAAGTCCATTCACTTGTCTGTGTTCCTAAGAAAGCTAGTGCATTATCTAAAATGATTGTTGAGAGAGATCCAAAGCTGGTTACTATACCTTCATAGAAGTCTAAGATAGAGTTTTCATTTGCCTCCTTAAGAGCTACAATGTCCACCCATCTTATAAAAAAATCAGTGGTTGTCAACACCCACTTGTGACTAGCACTAGAAGGATGATTGATCAAACCTATGAAATCCAAACCCCATTGCATAAAAGGTTGTTTAACCTAGATTGGATGAAGGGGTAAGGAGGATAGACTTTGTTTACCATAAAAAAGATCACACTTTTGACACTTCCTTACCCAAACATGGGTGTCTTTGAACAAGCTAGGCCAAAAGTATCTAGCCCTCATAATGTTCACAGTTGTGGTTCTTAGAGCAAAGTGGCCACTAGTTGGTCCATCATGAAACTCATGTAGTACTTTATCAATCTGATCTAAATCAATGCACCTCAACAACAAACCTAAAAAATCTTTTCGAAAGAGCACTCTATCAATAAGTACATAAGGAATAGATTATAGCCTAGGTTACCTTCTTTTGGCCTTATCAAGACCTTGTGGACACTCACCAATTTGAAGGAAATGAATCATGTCTTGTGTCTATATCCTTGTGGTTGAAGGTAAAACTAATTTAGGATCATCATGTAGTGTCAAAATAACATATCTTTGTTCTTTCAAGTTTGAAGAAAGATGTTCACACAGTCTTTTTCCCTTCACTAGCTTGGTTGTTTTGATCCCTACATCATACTCCATCACTTTGGTGATCCAACCTACCTTTTTCTCATTCAAATCTCTACTCAAAAAAAAAATTCACACTAGGATGAGCCATAAAAATTTGAATCTTTTTATTGTATAACATATGTCTGAACTTCTTTAAGCTCCTTATAATTGAAAGTATTTGTTTCTCCACATATGTATATCTTGTCTCATAACCTTACAGACCTTGACTGAAAAAGGCAACAGGTTGTTCCAAATTTTCCTCATTAGCTTAAGTAAGAATGGTATAGATTACCTATTTATTCTCAAAATTATACAAGTTGAAGTCCTTGGAGAAATTAGGACTTGCATGGGTAGGAGCTTGGGTAATGGCTTGCTTCATCTTTTCATAACTTTTTTTTCTCCTTCCTATCCAACATAATGTCTCATCCTTCTTTAGCATAGATGTCAAGGGATTGACCATGTTAGAAAAATTATAAATGAACTTCCTAATTAAATTTATCTTACCAAATAATCTTTGTAAACCCTTCTTATGTTTAGGTAAAGATAATGCCAAGATGGAACTTACTCTTTCTAGATCAATGGATAGACCTTTCCTAGAAATAATGTGGCCTAAGAGTTTGTCTTCATGAAAATTAAACACACACTTATTTGGGTTTAGATAAATCCCAAATTCTCTACACCTCTCAAAAATATGTCTCAGGTGCTTTAAATGATCATTTACATCCTTGGATAAAATTGTCACATCATCAAGATAAACCAATATAATGTTATTGATTAGTCCTTGGAAAGCCATATATATTGCATGTTGGAAGGTAGATGCATCATTTGAAAATCCAAATTGAATCTTCCTATAGGCATATGAGCCACATTTGGTGGTGAAGGTTGTTTTGTATTGGTCACTTTCTTTCACCAAAATCTGATTGTATCTATAATAACCATCTAGGAGAGAAAACCTCTCACTGCCTACTACCACTTGCATAATTTACTACATAAAAGGGAGGGGGTAACTGTCTCTCGAATATACTCTATTCATAACCCTAAAGTCCACACACAATCTGATCTCCCCATTCTTCTTTCTAACAGGGACTAAGTTGGCCACCCAAGAAGAATACTTAATGAGAAAGATGATTTTAGACTCAATAAGTTTAGTGATCTCTTTCCTCATGAGAGGCTCAATCTTGGGATTGATTAGCATTTGTCTTTGCTTTATGGGTTTGGAATTTTCATCTATCTCTATGGTGTGTTGAACTAATCTTAGATCAAAACCCTTCAAATCACTATACTCCCATGCAAAAATATCACTAATCTCCTTGCATAGTTCAATGAAATCATGCTCCTCTTGACTAGTGCATACCTTTCCAATAGAAAGTAACTTATCTTTGAATATATATATACCCTTTCATAGCTCTCTATCTTGGTTTACATGCTTACCTTATCCTTCTTGAGCTATTCATCTTCATTGAATATGCTTTCAAGAGTCACTAGGCCTTTGGGAAGGTTGTTAGACTTTAGATGGATAATCTATCCTCCATATTGATGATGACGCTTAGACTGATTCTTTGTAGAGAAATTAGCCTCTTTTTTAGTAAGAGGTCTATCTTTTCATCACTCTCAAAAACATACAAATTGGTGACATTATCTGATATATAAGGTCACACAATCACCTTTAGATGAGGTTGATTCTTGTCTTCTTTTATGCCTTTTGGAACATCAATTTGATCACCAATAGATGCTAATATATTAGCATGATTATTATCTTCCTTTGGAATAAAAGGTATATTAAATTCCATGAATTCCTTTCCGAAGTCCAAAAATGTATGATTATAGGACTTGAGCAAGGAGTTCTTGGTCAAATTTTGCCCTCTAACTTGATTGACAATGAGCTCACTATAACCAAACACTTGCAATTTTGTGACACCTCTTTTCCTTTCTCACTCAAATCCATGAATGAGGGCCTCATATTTTGATACATTAAAAGAACAAGAGAACTTAAATCTACAAGTTTAAAAATGCCTTTACTTTGAAGGTGAAATCAACATCTCTCCACCACCAACCCCAATCTTGCTCCTAGACCCATCAAAGAAATGTTGCCACAAGCCATTCACATCTTCATTTGAATTCATCAAATTGGTCATGATAGAATCCTTCTCATGCATATAATACACTCCAAGACTATACTCCTCAAAAAAAATTTAAGGATCATGCACATAGTTGTCATCTCCCCACTCATGTAGGAACAAATAAGAAACTCTTTCAAGGGAAGATGATGGGGATTGATCAATGTGAAAATCCTCTTCATAAATGAAAGCATAGTTAACATTTTATACCTTGGGTGAATATGGTTCCAAGTTATCTTTATGAATAGATTATAACTCAATCTTGACTTTAGTGCCATACTTTGTTCTAAACACCACGCAGGACCAATAAGCTGCCAAGTATCCACCTATCTTGGATGTAAAGCCTCTTGGCAAGCAAAGAGAAAAATAGGGAGGTAAATATAATACCACCACATCATGAGGAACTGAAAATTTAGGAAAATCATGAAGGATAAAGTTCAAAACTTTCACAACCCCCAAAGTCTTGGCTGGTGATCCATCCAATTACAAAACTCCTTTAGTCATTGGTTCGTATTTGATGCCTAGCTTATCTATTATGCACTTGGGCATAACTAATGTGCTTGATCCATTGTATATAATGAAATTATGAACCAAGAAATCACCAATAATTAAATATAGGTATAAATGAGGAGTATTCTCATCTTTCTTTGTCTTACCATTTATAGATTGAGTTCTATTGACCAAAACCACATTGTCACTTCTAGATGGGATAGATTTTGTACCCAGTCCATGAAATTCATTTTGGAGTATATATTTATACCTTGGTAGTGCTATATAATCCCATAATTATATTTTCATATGAAGCTTATTCATCTGATCCAAAACATTAATGGAAGGATTACTTACCTTGGGGTTCTCTTTATGAACATTTACACCTTGTAATGTATCTTGTAGAGGCTGGGTTATAGGAGCTATCCTCAAATTTGGAATCCTCTAACTTTCTTATGTTTTGGGAGTAGAATTAGGCCCTCCTCCCATTTGAGTTTATATAGGTATCAAAATGGGTCCTTTATTTATTCTTTGAACTTCTTCAATGACCCTTTTCTTTGATATAGTGTTGGCAGCCACACTAGTATTTTGATTGCTTGTATTCCCCATGTAATTAATGGTATAAAAATCACCTTAAAAATGATTCATGAGAGTGGAATTAGACTAAAATTATCTACTTTCAATACCAAATTATTTTGGCATCTGAAAATTTAAAAATAGATATGTTTGATCACCTTGTATAGTCATGCCTTGATTTTGCATCTCATTGGCATAATCAACCTATTCTTGATCATGCTCAAAATAAGGGTAGTTGCATTATTCTTGGACCAATTTTTTTTGAGTGGGAAAAAGGTATTTGGAGTAAGAGGGAGCATTAGTATTATAATTTTGATATGGATTGACATGGGTGATTTGGTCTTGTCCCTGATTATTGCCCTGAAAAGGACCTTTGTTTGTTTGTCCAAACTGGTTGTAGGACTGATAAGGCCTATAGCTTTAGGCTTGTTACCTTCTGAGAGAAAAAAATTAATTACTAACACTTTTAAGTAGGATTTTGAATTCATTCATATCATTGGTAGGGGCAATGGAAGATTTTTCTTGACCAGGCAAAGGAGCTAAAGTGGGGAACACACTTTGACTAAGAGAATGCAAATCAGGGAATAGTGGCATTGGAGGTCAAGGAGCTATCTTTCCTGTATGGACAAGACAATTTTTAGAATTTATGGCTATTTCATATGCAACAGTAAATATGTTTCCACCCATAGATTGAATCATCATGGCAATGTCACTATTCAACGCTTTCAAGTACTATAAAAATGCATAAATTAGGGTAGGTCTCACAAGGGATAGGATTCTATCCCATGTCTTTTGAAACCTAGTATTAAAATATTGCATGAATTCATGTGGTGCCCTCTCTATTATGGTAAATTTCTCAGCTAGAGACAATTGATCACTATTTTCTCATAACCTATCAGTTAATAAGGTCCCCAACTCATCCCATGAGCCAATAAAATTTATAGGTAGGGTCCCATACTAGTCCAAAAATTTTCCTTTAAAAGACAAGGCTAACAACTTAATGGATAAATTTTATTAAGTGTTGTTATGGATATTACAAAAAAAATCTATATTATTAATATGTTCAATGACAATAATTGGACCATCTCCACTAAAAGATGGAAGACTTTTGAGAGAATCTCTAGGGATTTGATCATATTGGGCAAGTTGCAAGGGAGATGCCCCCAAAAAGGCACAAAAGGTTGTCTTCTATCCATATTGGGAATATTACTATAGATGTTAGGAATAGTATGAAACACAAATTTGGAAGGTTTAAACACAATCTCTCTTTTTAAGTGATGAGTTTTGACAAACCTAGACCTTTTGGTGGAATATGGAGCTAATTATACAAACTCAAAGGGTACACTTTTAGTATCAGACATAGTGGTCACCTTTCACATTGAAAGAAGGACTGATCATCAACCAAAGACTTTGAATTTTTCAATGGAGTCACCAATTACTGAATGCAAATCTTTTTTTTCTATAACTATGTCAAGACCAACACCAATCTTGAATAATCTTTTGGGACTTAGATGTCCCATTGGGCATGCCAAAAATTGTTGACACTTGGATTTGTACCCGTGAGGAGATGGTCAGCTCTCCTCATCCAAGTGAAAAATGGAATAATCTCTCTTGATGCAGGTGATAATTCTATTGAGATGAATCTCTAGATTAGGGGCTAGCTCCCCTTAATGCACCATTAAGCTCTTTCTAAACTAACAACTCTAAATGAAAAGGGAGAAGAAAAATAATTGAGAAAACAAGTGGTGATGCACCAATATTTGATATCCTTCTAAATGACTGAAACCATTACTCAAAGGTAAAACAAGGATGTTTCACACAAAATCATAGCAAAAGACATTATTGCATCAGTATTTCATAAGTTATATTTAGGAAGGTACTTAATGTTTAGGAGGGTGATGAATGATTCTACAAAAAGAATACACATATACCACTTGTAAGATGTTTATACACTATGTAAATAATACTAATAGAGACCTGCAACATTATCCCTTCTGCACATTGGTAAGTGACCATAGATTGACATGCTAGAAATAACCTTTTCACTAGTCATTATCAAGAAGATTTGAACTTATACTCAATAGTGCAATGTGTGAATGGTGAAATCACTTGTATTTTATTCAAGAGTTACAAGTACAAATCTGACCAAAGTTTCACTATAACTAGTGGAGGCTCCAAAATGAGCCAATAGAATGCATATAGATAGCCTTTAAGAGAGAGGTCAAGCTAAGGGATTCCAAGGGTCAGTTGGACATGTGTCATCATGAGAAAATAAATACTTACATTAAATTATGTAAGATGTTATCTTTGCAATTATGTCAGTATAATAAAAATATTCTAAACTATTTTTTGCCATAAATGAATCTAGTTGTTGAAAAAGTGTTTTTACATTAGCTAGTCTTTTTTATCTCATCAAGATGTGAAATAGTGTAACAACCCAAACTGTTAACCCTCTATTTTTGATTTTTGTGCACCAGATGTTTAGAATTCTACCATGTTTCACTTCCATATTTGTCTTCAATTTACCACTCTCTTGTTTTCAAATACAATGGCTATTCCTTGTAGGTTGAAATTGATGATTTATGTACCATCATTCCTTGAGTATTTTTTTCAGACTTATTGCTCTCGATACTTGTCTTTGGACTTTTTATTTTCAGCATTCTTTCAAAAAAATTGTATGAAATAATTCTTTCAAGCTCTTCTTCCTTTCCTCTCGTCTTTTCCTTAGACAAAATTTTTGAAGGAATTCTTTCTTTTAGACTTGATCCTTTTTCTTTATGCATTTATTCCTTTGGCTTGGTGAAAATGCCCTTTGGCTTTTTGAAAAGGACCCTTTAACTTTTTGCAATGGTCCACCTCTTCCCCGAAACAATCCTTCAGACTTTGTGAAAATGTCTCTTTTGAAAGGAGCATACCCTTTGAAAGAAATGTAAATGACACCTTCAACTTGAAAGTGGTCTTTGAAAAAATGCAAGTGTACTTCAAGATTTTTTAAATGGTCATTTTCTGAATAAAACATACCCTTCAAAAAAACTACAACATACCCTTCAAAAAAATGAAAGGGTGCTTTAGCTTGAAAATATCCTTCAAAAAAGTTAAAATGTTTTTCAAAAAAGTTACAAGCACCCTTCAAAAGAGTTGTTTCAGACAATAAGTCTGAAACAATTCCTTCAAAAATATTTAACTCAATCATTTCTTGCAAGAGAGATGCCTTTCAAAAAAAATGTTTGGACCTCATAAAAAGTTGTTTCAGACAAAATGTCCAAAATAATTCTTTCCTTTGGATTTTTGAAAAGATCCCTTCAGAAAGGCAAGTGTCCACATTCCAGAGAAAATACCCTTTGGGAAAGTTAAAGTGTACCTTTTCTAAAGGAAAAATACCCTTTGGAAGACTTGTCTAGGCATTTTTTGTGAGAAAGTGTCCTTTGGGAAAGTTTCAACTTACCCTTCAAAAGAATTTCACCAAATGAAAAGTTTGAGAAATAACACTTAGAAAAAGACCAAAGCAAACTTTTTGAAAGAATTCATTTCAAAGGACTTAGCCAAAATATTGAAGAATAAAGCTATCAAAAGGAAAACACGTGGGGTTTTACATGTAAAAGACTTCATCTTTGTATAAGAACACTTCTTCTAAATGAAACCTGCATACTAGTCTTGGATAAAGTTATAAACTCAAACATTTTTCACAAAAATAGGGTGCCCAATTTTGGCATTAAGGGCCAAAATTTAGTCAGCAAATAGGTCAAGATCATTTTAGAGGACATCAACTAGAATATATGCAATTGACCATTTTACTATTTATTCAACATTGTCAACCACTTTTCATGGCATTGACTAGAATGTGTTCGACTACATTGGCCATCTTAGATGACATTGACTAGTCTTATTTATCCTCAATTTCTAGATACATTGGCCAAGCTGATACCATTCATACTAGCTAATGATTTTTAATTTGGACATAGTAAATTACTTTGACCTACATGTTGAATTCTCATCACATACTCATTTTTCATCCTATTTTTTAGTCTAATCCTATGCTAGTTGGGGAAAATTCCATTACACCAATTTTTTTTAGCATATAATTTTCCTAATCTAATCCATTTTTTTTACAAAAATAATATTCATAATCAATACGCCTCTTACCTATACCATGTTGGTTATATCTATGATACATCAGCTCATCCACCTCCTCTTGTGCAGGCCATCATCTCTCTCCAAAATATTCATAATAATCTCTTGATTAGGATAAATGTCAATATTTCCTCATAATATAGCTTGATCCTTCCCAACCTATCTCATGAGCTTTTATGCTTATGATATCTAAAACCAAACATGCTACCAATGATTATGGACACTTATGATTATATACACACCATACATTTGGTGGATCTAGTGAGGTGACTATTTCATAAGCATTCATGAAAATTCCCTCCCATCTTCCTCCCTCTTCATCATCATACGTAAAAAATTTTATGTTCATAAACCTCTTTCCCTATTAGAAATTCAAAATTGTGTTCTTAAACCGTTAACAAGAGAACTTGGACCTACTTGTCCTACCAACATTTGGATGATCCACAAAGGTTATTTCAATATCATACAACCTGGGGACATTCTCATGAAAATTACAATTAACTTAGGAAGTTTGATATTGAATTTATCCTTGGTCCCAATTTTGATCATGAAACCATGATCTAAAAATGTCAATAAGCCTATGATAAATTAGCTAAACCACATGATTCCAAATTCAAGCATGATGCTCTCAATTAGGATAAAGTATCTTACATTTACCCTTGTCCACATTCTACTTATAAACATTTCACCCTTTACATAATTTTTCAAGACACATATTCATCTCATTTTATGGGTGTTGAGTATACAAAAGTCAATACTAGCTCATCTCATGTGACTAGATTAACCAACTTGATATAGTCACCCAAAATTTAAATAGTTCAAGTTCTATCAACTAATTTGATTCAATATCACAATCATTCCCCAACTATGTCATCTAACCAAAACAACATAGTTCATATCCATTTAAATGCACTTCATATCCTCCATCAACTAAATTAATTCAGTATAACACACCTTTATCTTAGTCTAGTTCAATACCGTCAGGTTATGATGAGCGAGATCTCATTGCAAAACTTTCTCTCCCTCTTTCTCAAATTATTTTTATTAAACTTGTGAGTACTTCCAATCATCATAGTAATTATTTAATTCAAATTTTATTTGAAATGAATATCCCCCAACCTCCACCTATAGGGAAAGAAGCCTCTTTGTCTAGGTCTTAGGATAATATTCTCTAATAGTGTGAAGAAATGTCCATATAAGTTGATGAAAATTTAGATGCTTCTCTTTCACTTAAATTTCCTATAGATTCCATTATTATTGATGAAATATTAATTTGTGGCAATGATCCTCCTTTATTCATTAGTGCCCAAATTGGTGATATTCAAGTCAAGTGTGCCTTGATTTATGAAGGGTCATGCACTTGTGTTGCTTCCCTTGATTTCATTTATACTCTTGGATACTCTAAACGCAGTCTTAAATATACCCAAACTATTAAGGAATAATTATCCCTGGCATTAATTTGTATATAATAATGCGAATAATTATTAGAGTAATAATTCACTATTATGTATAGTTAGTTTGTTAGATATATCTAGTTCGTAATTAGTTGAGGTAATATTGTTACAATAATATTACAATTATAGGTTAGTTGTTATTTATTTAATATATAATCAGTTGTATATTGTTTTATGTTAATCATATAGGAGATTGACTATTTGGATGAGAGATTAGTGGAGATATGATCTCCACAATTATAGGAAAGAGTTTTCCTATATATTTGTAAAATAACTGTATGGATTTGAAATGAAATGAAATAATAGTTTGTTGTGTTAAATATTATCTCTATCTTTATGTTCAGCTCTATTAAACAGTAAGCATGAAATAAACCCTGGTATAGGCTCTTATAATACCTAACATTGGTATTAGAGCATGTGTTTTACATCAATCATGAGTGTCTATTCTTAGGATCCATTGAACATTACTATCCTCCATGAATAAAGAATATATTTTTTTCCTAGAGAATTTCATTCAAGGATTTCTATTTTATTCATATTTTATTGTAGTGAATTATTTTAATTGAGAGTGTTATCTACTCCCTTGTTCTAACCATCGATTCTATATTTTATAGCCCTATATAATGTGATTGCTCTAAAGGAAGCACTGAGTGTTTTGAAAATGCAAAATGTCATTTCAAGTCAGATGATGAAAGTAAGATCCAAAATCTAAAAGTGGAACTATATTAAGAGGCATCCAAGCCACTTCAATAAAAACATCGTTATCATTATACTTCTATCGAGTTGTCTTGTATTCTTGATGACTCTGTTATTTCCATAAGACTCATCAATTGTATGTGTTAAGGAATTTTATAAATTTATTAATACCCAATGATTCTAATGTGCATGCTCAACTCTCCTATCTAATCATCTACGTTCTTATCCCAACTATTATGTTCAAATATGGTGATCTTTGACTGTAGCTTAGCTATCTGAAACGTTAAATATAAGCAAATAAATATTTACATCTTCTATTCTCATGATTCTATGATTCTTACAAGTTCTGTATATAGATATGTTTGTGATCTACTATATTGGTATAGTCTACATTTTCCACTAATCCAAAAAATATATATGTTTGGTCCTCTTTCATATCCGCAATCCTATCATGCATATATTAGACTCTGAATTAGCATCATAAATAGAGTGCATGACTATGTTTTGGGAAACACAACTGGTTTGAACACTTTAATATGTAAATCTATAGTCAAAGCCATCCATGTGTAAAATGAAGATACCTCAACTATGACAAGCTTCTCTTGAAGTGGTATTTGTTTAGATCCATGTATCTATACAAGTGAATTTTTTGGGTCAAGTCTTTAATATATAAACTTACATCATTACCAAATATTTGTGCACCATAATACGAGCTTCTATTAATGCAATAATCCTAACAAGCACAAGTAAGTCTTTTTCCATATGTATGTACTAAGTTTTTTTATGGTATGGTTTGATAATAAGTCGATAGTCAATTGTGTCAATTTATTATGAGTTTTTATAATAGTTTTTTATTTGGGAGTATAAAAATATTGGTTATTAATTTAAGTTGAAGTTGTCAATTTTGATCTTAGGTTTAGAGTTATTTTAAGTTGTTCAAATAGTGTATTCACCCAAGTGTCTATAGTATTTAGATTGATCAGTTATCTGATCAATAAAAGTAGTTGTTTATTGTATTATTTGTCAAAGTCCTTTTATTATGTCATTGTTAAATGTCATTTATATCAAAAAACCAAAGTCATTATTAATTTAAAAGTTAAGTCATTTTATCAAAATTCATATTGTATAGTTGAGTCATGTCAATAGTTTTTAGTCTATTGTATGTCAATATTAAAAGTCAAAGTGTCAAAAATAAAAAATTATTTGTAAAGGACACACTATCACTTGTGTGTGACATCCTAAGTCAAATCTTGAATGTGTCAGTTTTATGGGGGACCCCATTCCATTCAAAGCAACATGCAATTGATCTTCACAACTTAATCAACTAAGTGAGCATCTTCATCTATTAGAGTTTGGTGGACACTGGAAGATCGAATATTTCTACACATATCATTAGCCACTAATGAAGGGGTGCTTCTTTATATATATATATATATATATATATATATATATATATGCATGCATGTATATATACATATATACATACATATATATATATATATATATATATATATATATATATATATATATATATATATATATATACACACACATAAATACACACACACACACACACACACACACACACACACACACACACACACACACACACACACACACACACACACACACACACACATACAGCAACATGCAATTGATCTTCACAACTTCATCAACTAAGTGAGCATCTTCATCTATTAGAGTTTGGTGGACACTGGAGGATGGAATATTTCTACACATATCATTAGCCACTAATGAAGGGGTGCTTCTTTCTATATATATATATATATATATATATATATATATATATACATACATATATATACATACATATATATATATATATATATATACATACATATATATATATATATATACATACATATATATATATATATATACATACATACATATATATACATATATATATATACATACATATATATATATATATATATATATATATATATATATATATATATATATATATATATATACATACACACACACACACACACACACACACACACACACACACACATATAATTTTTTGCACTTATTTGAATGTCTAAAGAATAAGAGGTGTATTTTATAGTTTCCCACATAGTGCACTACATAAAAAAGGTGTTTAGGAGATACATGAATGTGGCAATAGTTAGGATAGTAGCTAACTATAGAGATCTTTTGATTGCTTTACTTATTTATGGAGATGATTGGCTAGTGACATGTTTATTGTCATCACATAGATTAAATGCAGGATACAATCTTTGCATTGTAGTGATCATTTGCAAAAATATTCAGACAACAATATGTAGACCTGAGAATATGCATTGGTATACAATTATGTTCAAGATAATTCTTGGAGAGATAGGAGTGAAAGTTGAATAGATGGTTCCTAATGGTAAGTTCCCACACTATTTATGTTGATGTGGTTCCCTTAGTGAATGGTTAATGGTAGATGTTAGTGTTTGAAGTTCTCACATTGATTTGTCAATAGTGAATATTTGATAATAAGTTGATGTGTTCCTTCTTTACTTTCATTAAGTCCTGTGAAACATAAATTACCATGTAAGTCCTAAGGGGGTATGTTAGGTAATAATTACCCCTCACTTTAATTTGTACATTATAATGTGAATAATTATGAAGCAGTAATTTACTATTACGTATATTTAGTTTGCTAGATATATTTGGTTAGTAATTAGTTGATGTAATAATATTACAACAATATTACGATTATAGTTTAGTTTTTATTTGTTAATATATAGTTTCTTGTATATTATTTTATGTTACTCATAAATGATATTGAGTATTTGAGTGAGAGAATAGTGGAGATATGATCTACGCAATTATAGGAAAGAGTTTTCTTGTATATTTGTAAAATACTTATATGGATTTGTAATGAAATGACATAATAGTTTGGTGTGTTAAATATTATATTTATCTCTATGTTTGGCTCTATTTAATAGCAAGCATGAAATAAATCTTGGTATAGGCTCCTACAATACCTAAAACAAACTACATGCAAAGGTTAAAATTGAAGACAAATGCCTCCCCTTAGTTTTGTGGATCGCCATCATAGTCATTCCCATCATGGTTAGATTTAAGGACATGGTTTTTAATTTCCTTCTATCTAATAACATTTTACTTGGATGAACTTAGACACATCACATGAGAGCGATTATATCTCTTGCATGCTAGTGTGTTAAATTTACCCATAATGGTGCTATATATAATATTGAAGGAGATATTAATCATTTTAAATTTTAAGAATTCCAAGATCATGGTGTTTTTAAAATACCTACCCTTGAACCTTTTCCTAACATCAATTTTCATGAATATCAAATATTTAACTCTAACATCAATTTTAATAGTGGTAATAATGGACACCTCAAAATTTTGTGAAACATACCTCCTAACCTATATTATATTATGATAATGGCAAGCCTGATGAGATCAATTTTAATATCAAAACCTTAAATATACCTTCTATCATTACTAATAACTTACCCCTTTATTTGTAACCTTGTTCTCTCCAAAAATCAGCTGACAAAATTTATACTTGAATTGTCAAGCCTAAATAAACAATTCCTCATTCTTCTTAAACTGATAGAATAATTGATGCCTTCCAAGTTGGTCTTCATACACATAATTATAATAATGGATATTCACTAGATGACCCATTCTTAGTTGGTTATGTTGAATCTAAGGATGTAGAAATTCTTCATTATCACTCTTCTTTATATTATTCTTATGAGTCTACTTTACATTCACATGGTATTCATTTGGTATATGTACTTCCTTATCCTTCTAATATATTATTTCTTCTTCAATTGATATTCATAGGTATTAGATGGATTAGGTACCATATTATTTCCATTCTACTCTAGTTACCTTTGCACTTCTTAGGAGTATGCTCATTGATCATGGCATGATATGACCTTACTAATTCACTAGGTTTTTTTATCCTTCAGGCAAAATTCATCCAGATGTGTTAGACACATTAATTTGACATATGATAATTGTATCTATTATAGTTATATATTAGGATATTATTCATGCCTCTAAATTCACCACAAGGTTCCTTAGTGTTTAAAAAACACTTCTCATTTTAGAATTCAAGGAATTTAGAGAATGAGTAGCAGGTTGTGGCAACTTGATGTCACCTATGGTGAAATAGCAGTAGAGATATGTATTGGTGTCCCACAAATTTATAATAAGTGATGGTTGGAAGCCATCATGTTTCATTATTTGTGAATTGTATAAAATCTATATTAACATTTAGTGAATTATGATCTCGATTTAAGCTACAAAATAATCTAGATGGATATTCATAATGAAGCTAAAGCTAAAGTGGTGTGGTGTAAAAAAAGATAAAAAATAAGGGTAATGAAAGAAATAAATGAGTGATTGTTAATTTTAGTCTCAAACACCATGACAGAGCATCAATTGGAACTGAGTAAACATTAAACCAATATATAATGCAACATAACCTAAGCTCAAATTTCACTATATACTAGGTAAACTTCAAAGGATAATGTAAAGATTCACAAGTAATAACAAGGTCTTCTTTAAGGATTTACTACTAAAATAAAATAGCATTTGAACATTTGATTATGAGTAAAATAAATTGAAGCAAAACCTAAGATCTTCAAACTAATATAGCATATGCACAAATTAGAAACCCTGTGATTAGAAAATGCAACTTAGAATTCAAAGACACCATTTAAATTGAAGACATAAACTACCAATTGAGAGAAAAACTATATTAGCAATTGACATATCAAATGTGGACAATATTTTCTGAATTCCTTGATTATATTAATTTCTTCATGCATACAAAATCTACTCAAAATTCTCCCTCTTTTACAATTGGTAAAACATGCCTTTATATAAATATTAGGCAGTATACCATTCAATTACAATATATAGGTGTACAAAATATAAGGATAGTTTTCCTTCCTAAAATGGTTCTAGAATACACTTACTTTCTACAATTATACTGACCTAGGGGTAATATGCTAACAAACTAGCATATTCCTTTACAATGGAATATTCTATTTCAAAATGCTACAAAATTCTACAAAATAGAATATTCTCTAGTTTGTTGGTGGGGCCTCTGTTTGTTGTTGTTGGAGGATGCTCATGGTTTTATTATGTTTCTCATCAACTCGCTTTAGATCCACAACAAGCTTCAAGATACGCACCTCTTGATCTACCAAGTCCTCAAGTTCTCTATCATTTCTAGCCATGGATTATTTAATGCTCTTAGCTTCATTATCCTCTCTCCAGCATTGAATATCATGTCTAAGATCTTACTATTATCAGCCCCAAATTTGCCTTTACTCTTCCCTTTAATTTCTTGAGTTACCAAAGTAGCCCTATGTTTGAATTCCTCATCACTTATGATTCCAAAGGCAGCGGGTTGTGCAGGGTCTATAAGCATAGTCCCAAGAAGTTGTTTAATCTTTACAATTAGATCTTTATCATCTTCTAGGAGTCTTTATGTATTATTGTTCCATGCACTCAAACCTTGAAACTTGTCAACCACAATTCCAAAAATTTTCTCAAGTGTCCCAAACTAATGGTTTTGAAGCTTGGGATCTATTTACTTGCTTGGATGTTGAGAAAATTTACTATTTTGTCCTCTAAGGCTTATCATTGGGTGACCAGGCCTTGGCTAGTGCAATCTGATGTGCTAATGCACTCTACCTCAACTTCATCATTTAGAGTGCCACAAACATGTCATAAAATGACTACTCAAGCATTTTGGTCATTGCCTTAGGTACTAATAGAATTGCCTGTGTATTTAAGTTTTCTTTTTCTCTTTCCAAATTATAGATCCTCTATTTCATTCCTCTAACCCTTGATTTTGTTTGTGCTGATTGGGATTCAATTAAGCTTTCAACATCTTCTTCATGAATGGTAGCTTCACCTAGCTATTTTCCCCTAATTAGGGTTAATCCTACAAAGGGCTCCACCTTTTGGAAAGTGAATTCCTCTATTCCCACCATGGCTGTCTTGGTGTTAACCCTCTCTAATCTAGCTATATCTAGATTAAACTGCACAATTTTGGATGACTATAAATTTTAGAAGCTCTGAGACCTTTACACTAGGGTTACTTGATGCTCCAAGAGCATCTATATTCATGCTTTATGGTCCTAGAGTGACCACAATTCTCATTTATTCTTTCTCTTTTACCATGGCCTTAACCCATGGCTTTATTTTATCATGCAATTCCACATTTGTCATGGCCCATGAATGGGAAAGAGTAGGGATCTTTTGTATTTTTCCATAAATGAACTAGTCAAAGATGATTGGTCCATGGATTAGGAATTTATCATTGAAGAGATTGACTTCACTAGTGGGGTGAGTGAAGGTAAATCTTGATCTCTTCCTTGGTCCAATATGGACCAAGGCTAGCTTTACCTTCCTCTTCTCTTGGGATTCCATAGGGACAAGATCTTTTCATTTATCTTCTTCAGACTCCCTTCCTTAGACTTGAGTCTCTTAAAATAGTTCATCTCCCATGTTAGTATCATATGCCTCTGCAAGTTTTTGGTGGCCCCCTCAAGTGTCTCTTCTAGATCTAAGGCTATCATATCTATATATTGAACTGGGGAAGGTGGCCTTTTTGGGAGTGTTTAATATGAGGGCCCCTCTCTAGGTCTCTCTTCCAATTTCACCTCTCCCACTTCCTCCTTATCATGACCTTATTCATCTTAACCTTGTATAGTTTGCCCCTGAGGTTGTGGATGTGGCTATGGTTGTGGTTGTTATACTTGGGGTTGCTCCTAGGTAGTCCTAGATGGTCCAGGTATCAAGTGATATTGTAAAGGATGTATTTTCCATGCCTCTCTATATGGCTTGTCATCCTTGGCCAATATGTGCTCCTATTTGATGTTGTGCCCTTGGATCCTGGCTAGCACTTCTTCATAATTTTTTGCCTTGATGTAAATGATGTCATGAACACCAAGATGATGCATGTACTCAAGCTAAGGAAGTAGCTTATTCTTCACAAGGATACTCATTATGTTCTTAGGATCCCACATCTTGAGTTCATCAAGGTAAAACACAAATGAATCCCTATGCTTAACCATGGTATAAACTTGTTTCCAATCTTGGAGTATAGTTTTTCCAATAGTAAAAGGGAAGGGGTGGAGAATACCCTTCCTCTTTTATTTTCAAATACAATCAATTCCATTGATGAACTGGAGGTAATATGTTGCTTGACAAGTTTACTTGGAAAATATCTTGTCAATATGTAAGGCTTGAATAGAATCCCCTAAATCCTAATGACTATCTAGTAAGGGTAGTACCAGATGTCACCCATAATTTTCACATACTTATTGATGAGTGGGTGGACACTAGGCATGTGAACACCTTTGATAGCCTTTACTATGGTCGGGTAGACACAATAAAAAATAAACTACATATGGTTCCTATATTTAAAGATATGTAATTTGGAGTAATGGTGGGAAATGGTATTTTTTTCCTCAAGAGACTAATTTCTAATACCAATGAAGTTGATTAAGGTAATGAGGGAATTCATTAGGTATGACATCATATAAAATTTATTAGATGTATTCCTTTTAATGGCAGTGAATTGCTTGGCCAAGAAGACACATATCAAATCTCCAATTGGAGGGGTGATCTTTTGTTCTACCATGAAATGCATATACGGAACCCATATTTTATTCACATAGGTGGTTGAGGGGGATCCAAAGGATCAGTTCAATAGTGTCATTATAACTTTGATGCCCTCCCTAAATTTGACTATTGGGATTTTCCCTCAAAATCCCTGAGGATATGGGGTCCTTGGTGTAACCAGGGTCTAAGGACAGAGTCTAGGTCATGGTTGTTGGTCCATTTCTTAATTTTAGATAGGTTTATGTCAGGGAGAGGGAGCTTATAATATTTATCAAAAGCTATATGATAAATATATTCTATCTTTTTGGAATTTCTTTTCCTAATAATCCATTCATTATCTACCCTACAATCAACAAAGATAGGAAAAAAGATGTCTATACAATGTAGTACCTCAGGTTTTATAGTAGTGTGGTGGAGTCTAGCCATCTAGACAATAGCCAGATCAAAATGACTTATACTCACCATGGAAATCCTCTACTCCTCTTTTTTAGTGGGATTCAATTCCTCCACCATGAAGAAGAGTTTTGATTAATTCTTAATACCAGGGACATTCAGGGCTATAAGGTCTAATTTGATTTCCTCAAAGATCTATCCTTTATTTTCTATCGACAAGTAGAGCTTGGTCTCTTCCTTCAATTGTTGTCTACGAGATAATGTGGTCTCTTCTCCTACAAATTGATTATCCCAGATAGAAAATGGTCTATGTGAAATCTTTTTTTGTTCAAAAACACAATCAAGCTCTCTTTGGATCAAATTGTGACCAAATTAATTCAATTGGGTTGATTTTATGTAGGTTTAGGTTTTTGGAGCTTTAATGGTAGAATATATCAAACATTGGATTATACGTGCCTTGGCTTTGATTTAGATCTTTTGCCTTTATACCTTTTCATTTTTTAACCCACAAGATCTTACATTTTCTCCTTTTTTTTCTTGCATGGTACCTATGTGTCATTAGTCTAGACCTTTTTGACATTTTTCATAAATGCCTTTAAGCATGAGTTGTTGGCATTTTAAAATGACCTCTTTATTTCAGTCCATCAAATTAAAATCTTGGATTAATTCAAGCCATTGATTATAATCTGGGCCATTGCCTATGATTGGATCCTTTCTATTCCAAGCCTCATGGTTGTGATACTTAGCATCTTTGCATGTTTTCCCTATGTTTCATATCCTATGTCAGTGTTTTTCTGAATGAACATAGGCCATAGGGCAAGATTGTAAGCCTTTAAAAAGTCATGAGCACCTTCGAATTGTTGGATCATCCACCAGTGACAAAGTGTGAACTACTAGATCATCCTATCAGGTCTACTTCGAATGCACTTTCATCACACATTGAGCTCTTGCGCTCTCAGGGCCTCACTGAAAAGTCTATGGGAGCCTCACGTTATTGGATCATCCTATAGTGATCAAGCACAAACTATCAATGATGTTTGAGCATCTTTTGAGCATTTCCCTTAACTTGTACACACCACAAAATATGATAATGCAGATATACAAGGACATGTTCAAATGTCCACATATGCATGTAAAAAGGAATTTGGGTTAGATCCACATGGAAGGACATGTTTAAATGTCCATATATATAATCAAGAAAGCACTTACGATGGACATGGGCACATGGCCAAGCCATACAAATAGACAATTGACATAGAGCCCAAAAATAATGGCATATTCAAAAATCCCTTAAATATAGAAGAACTATAGGAAACATAATCAAGTCCAATTTAGGAAAATTAGAAATGAAATCATGTATAACTATGTAGTACAAATCAATGTAAGTACTAGGATGTACATATACTGAGTCTATCTAGTGATAGTCGGCAAAAACTTTGATCAATGAGTAGCAATGATCAACATTAAGGTATATCAAGGCGTAAAATGGAATTTATAGTACATAAAGATATAAATTTATAGTAACAACTTTGTATGAGATGCCCCCAAGTGGATGGATGTATGAAATGTATAAACCTGGATTAGTGTATATGTCTCTAGTGGGTAGATGATAACAAGTCTAGATTAGTGTAGTGGATTGGAGTCCTGTATGTAATTTTTAAGCACTCAAAAACAAGTGAAACATATGTGTGATAAAACTGACTATATACTAAAATGGATAACAATATGCAATATCTACCAAGTTTTATAAATGCAAACATAGCAATGCATATAATATGTAAATTTTGTGTTTAATGAAATATTTGAATGTTATATTATTTTTGTCTTTTCTAAGTATAAGCTATGTACAAGTAAATGAAAATAAGCTATGCACAAGGAGTGAGAGAGATAAGGAAAGTATATACAAGAGTAGTAACCATATTAACCAATGAGTCTCATGAGAGACTCACTATCACCGTGACTTGTGTCAAAAATAGGAATGGTAATATCTCATGTAGTGTGATTGATATGTTCCAGTTGAATGTTGTTTCAGTAGGAATATGAGTATTGTTAATAATTAGAATCATAATATTGTTCAACATCAAAATTATGATAACCTAGAATGCTAGAGGGAAATGCCTCATATTGTGGAGTTGACATTTCTGAGATCTAAAAAAAAACATGATATGAATGAATATGGACACTTATGATTCTATACACTCCATACATTTGGTAGCTCTAGTGAGGAAACTATTTCCCAAACTTTCATGAAATGTCCCTCCCAACTTCCTCCCTCTTCATCATTGTACATAAATAATTTTGATTCTCATAAACCTATTTTCTTATTAGAAATTCAAAAGTGTTTTCTTAAACCTTCAACTAGAGAAATTGGCCCTACTCACCCTTGAACACTAGGATGATCCACAAAGTTTTTTTCAGTATCATGCAAGTTGGGGACATTCTCATGAAAAATGCAAGTGACTTAGGAACTTTGATATTGAATTTCTCTTTGGTCCCAATTTTGATAATGAAACCATGATACTTGAATGTTAATAAGCTTATGATAAAGTAGCTAAATCACATGATTCCAAAGTCAAGTATGATGCTCTCAATTAGTGTAAAATATATTACATTGACCCTTATCCACATTATACTTATAAAAATTTCACCAATTACATAATTTTCCAAGACACATATTCATCTCATTTTATGGGTGTTGAGTGTCCATAAATTAATACTAGCTTATCTCCTATGAATATATCTACTAACCCAATACAATCACCCACACTTTCAATAGTTCAAATTGTATCAACCACTTTGATCCAATATCGTAAACATTCCCAACTATATCATCCAACCAAAATAAAATAGTTCATATCCATTTAAATGCACTTCATCTCTTCCATCAGCTGAATTAATTTAGTATTACACACCTTTATCATAGTCTAGTTCAATACCCTTAGGATATGATGAGTTAGATCCCATTGTAAAATTTTCTCACCTTCCTTATAAAATTATTTTTATTGAACTCATGAGGAATTAAAATCATCATAGTAATAATTTAATGCAACTTATATTTGAAATGAATATCGCTCAACCTCTACCTCTAGGGAAAGAAGCCTCCTTGTCTAAGTCTAAGGTTAATATTCTCTAGTAGTGTGAAGAAATGTCTATACAAGTTTATGAAAATTTAGATGCTTCTCTTTCAAATAAATTTCCTATAACTTCCATGATTCCTAATAAAATATCAGTTTCTGTGGATGATCCTCCTTTATTCATTAGTGTCCAAATTAGTGATATTGAAGTCAAGTGTGCTTTGATGTATGAAGGGTCACACACTTGTGTTTCTTCACTTGATTTCATTAAGACTCTTTAATAATCTAAATGCAATCTTAAATCTACCTAAACTACATGCCAAAACTATGATTGAAGGCAAATACCTCTCCTTGGTTTTGTGGCTCCCATTCATAGTTCTTCCCATCATGGTTAGAGTTAAGGACATGGTTTTTAATCTCCTTCTATCTAACAATGTTTTAATTGGCTGACCCAAAACACATCACATGAGATCCATTGTCTCCTACATGTCAGTGTGTTAAATTTACCCATAATGGTTCTATATATAATATTAAAGGAGATACTGATCCTTTTAAATTAAAAAATTTCCAAGATCATGGTATTTTTAAAATACCTACCCTTGAACCTTTTCCCAACATCCCTTTTTAAAAATATTAAATATTTAACTCTCTCATGAATTCTAATAGTGGTAACAATAGACACCTCAAATTTGTGGGAAACATACCTCATAACCTATATTATATTATGATAATGGTAAGCCTAATGAGTCAGTTTTAATATCAAAACCTTGAATCTACCTTACGGCATTACTGCTAACTTACCCCCTTATTTTTAACCTCATTCTCTCCAAAATTTGACTGACAAAATTTATGCTTCAATAGTCAAGCCTAAAAAATCAATTCCTCATTCTTATTTAAATCATAGATTAATTGATAACTTCCAAGTCAATTTTCATTCACCTAATCATGAAAGTTGATATTCACCAGATGACCCATTCTTAGTTGGTTCTGTTCAAGCCAAGGATGTAAAAATTATTTATCATCACTCTTCTTTATAGGATTCTTGTGAGTCTACTTTCCATTCACATGGTAGACGTGGTTCCTTCTCCTTATACTACACCTAATATTATTTCTTCTTCCATTGATGTTCAAAAGTCTCAAATGGAATAGGCACCACCTTATTTCTATTCTACTCTAGACACCTTTGGGCCTCTTAGGAGTATGCTCACTGATCATGGCATGATAGGACCTTATTCATTCACTACGCTTTTTAATCCTTTCAGAAACATTTCCCTAGTAATGTTAGCCACATTACTTCAACTTATACTAAGTGTATCTCTTATATCCATATATCCTAATTAAGATCCTACCCATAGATGCATGGATCATGGTTATTTATTTGATGAAGTTTTACCCATGCCAAAATTTGACTCTCCACTTATATTATAGGAAAATAGGTCATATTATGAGTTTCATAAGATAGTTGGTCATTGGGACAAATATTTTAAATCATACTAAAGATTCTTAGCACAATAATAGACATAGAGCTTTGTTCCTATCATATATAGTAAATCTCTCCATTTAACTACTCCAAGTTGCACTTATTGTTTTCATGGTAAGACTACACACACTTAGACATATTGTCACCATATTCGATAATATGTTGATGTACGTCATATTAAATTAACACATCCCTATAGTAATAAGATATTTCCATCTCTTAAGATATATTTAGACTATATTCCCAATCACAAGGAAATCTATTTATTTTGGCATCAGTGTACTACACATTATATAGACATATGTAGAGTAATCCAATAGCATTTACCATGATTTTCCATGGCCTACACCTTTACCTTACTAGAAGCACCATTAGGATCATTCTGAGATGAAGGTTAAACCTTCTCCAAGACCCATGCATTTTTAAAGATCAAAATATGTCAACCATACCCCAATGTACATTCCTAGCATTGATTATCCTTAGTAAGAGGCACCATGTCCTCCTCATTAGTCTTCTCATTTTCTTACTTTATCCATAGATATTTTTCATTAGGATGTCCTTGAATGAATCTCTATGAAGATAGATAAGACCATGCTCATATCTAGATGTCAGTTATAGTAGGACTTCCTAGATGTTATTAATGATGTATGATAGGATATATATCAGTATTTATGAGCAAATCATTATGTGACATATCATATTACTCTTCACATTATCATATGATTAGATTTGATATTTACATTTCATTTTGAGAATTGGTGATGCCTTATTTTTTATATTTCCCTTATATCATGGTTCTCTCTCATTTTCAACACTTTAATTTTGTGCATATAACTTACATTTATGACATCTTATTTATATTATTGTTTCTTTCATTATACTTACTTTAAACTTTTGTTTTAATATTATAACTTGGGTAACACCTTAAAGTCTTCTTTTTTATGTTTTTATTTCATTTCGTGGTGATAATTTCAATACATGTATTCATTCCCCCTCTTTTTGGGATGTTCACTACTTTCATAAGTACTTGTGCTAGCTCTTTTCTAAGATGGTACAACTTCTTAGTGACTTGGATACAACTAAACCTAGCCCATGCCACTTCTATTACTCTACCTTAAATATTTATGATCAGCTATAAGTATACCCATAATTTTACCACTTATTGTATGGGGTATGTGCATGAAGTTGGGGGATAATTCTATGGACATTTTACGTAACACGATCACGTTATTGAAACTATGGCTCGGTAATTACCAAGCCATAACGCGTATGAATTATTTAGAAAATAATAATGTGTAAATGTTATTGTAAATTCAAAAAACACTTATGTATTAAATAACACATACCCATTGCTTTTTTATAAGTCTAAAACCATTTCCATGAGAATTTGGAAGTTGCACGTGAATCCAACTTTGTCCATAAGATTATATTTACTACTCTAAATATTAATTATAATTTTACATTTATACTTTAAATTTATTTTAGTAAATATAAGAAACTAAGATTGCTCAACATCTGATAGAGTTTGTCTCATAGTTGCATGCCTTACAATGTGGAAAATACTTTTTCAAAATCCAATCAGGTCAATACTTAGGCATTTTCAGGGTCTAAGTATTAAACCTAGGGATTTTAGGACATAAATTTTGAAATTGATATCTATTTTTGGTAAAAATATACTCATTTTTAGGTTTTTGTGCCTTCTAAATTAATTATTGGCATTTTTAAGAGTTTTAGGTTTGTCAAAATTGAAGTTTTCAAACCACTTACTTTGAAATTAATGCAAATTGATGTGATTTGGGTAGCATAGGTCACATTAATGACCTCCACACATTAAAAAAGCACTTTGTATTAGTTTCACTTGTTCATCATCCTTCCCTCATCCTTGATCACTTCCTACTCATGCCTCATCACCCATAATCACTTTTTTATCATTCTTCATTTTTCGTAATCACTCCCTCATTTACCCTCACTATCCCTAGTCATCTCTAATCACTCCTTGATAATCCTTGATTGCTCCCTAATTGACCCTCACTATACCTCATCATCCTTAATAACTCACTCCTTGTCCCTTTTCATCCCTCATCACTACCTCATTGACCCTCACCATCCCTAATAATCACTCCCTCATTGTCTGTCACCATCATCATCATCCCTAATCACTCCCTCATTGGCCTTTACCATCCCTAATCATTGATTCATCATCCCTAATCACTCCCTCCTAATCCCTCATCATCTCTAATCACTCCCTTATTATCCATAACCATTCCTCATAATTTATAATTAGTCCCTCATTTCCCCTCACCATCCCTCATGATGTGAGCCCTATTGCATACTCTGCTTATCCAAGATCTTTGCAAATATCCATGTAGCTTTCACTTTGTATTTTATTGGCTGATCTCTATTTTTGGATCCTACACACATTTAAAATTAACATCTACATTTTATTCATTTCATTTATTCTACACCATTCTTTGGATGGTCTCACTAAACTCTTCAGTATATTCTCCTTACTCAATGCATTGAATCTCTCTTACTTTGAGACTATCCTCCTTACTAGTATTTACATTTTATAAAAAGATAGATCAAATATTGTCTGTTATTCCTTAGGCTTTAATAAGGATCTAACAAACTTCCTTCCACTCTTTTGAGTTCTCTCTATCTTCTTCTCAACCCTACTTAACTTCATAACACAATCCTCATATCATACACCACCTATTACTCTATTATAGACTCTTCTTGTATGGATTCAAATCATCAAATCAACCTCATTTATGGATACCTTGTAATATATCTCATTTATTCACAAATTCAAAATATTTTTTTCAACTATTTGATAACTTATTTTGGCTCTTTCTACTCTCATATTAGGTTTTTAGGTTTCCTTCTACCCTGTCTACCATACAGTCCTGCCCCCATCCATACTTATCCATACTTAAATAATTTAAAAACACTATATTATATTTTTTGATGTTTAACTCAAAATTTTCACCAAATTTCATGAATTATTGACTGTTACAACTCCTAAAAACTCAATTTGAAAGTAAAAACCCTATTATAGGGTTTAGACTAGTTTCACAGACCCGAGAAGGGTCAAAATGAGATTTCAACCTTACAAAGGCAATTATAATGAATTTGACTATTGGATTAGGTCTGATTTGACCTTATGCACATTTTTGAAGTGTTTTATTTCCCTTTCCAAGCTTCAGTAGGTTGACTTAACCAAATTTGAATAGACTTTGTACTCAGTCACAAGTTTATAGTAATCTCAGAAGAGGTTATTTGTTATAATTCATTCCAAAAAGGGTTTTAAATAAACATAAAGGTTTAAAATCCTCTGTAGAATGTTTACACAGTTTAAAAAATCAATGCCTTCCATCTTTAACACTCAATTTTCCAATATCCATGAGATACCACTTTGATTGTGTTAAGTTTCTTGATGATTGTAGGACTGTGTTAGTTTTATTTTTTCTCATCCAAAGACATGAAAGATAATTTAAAGACTATAATACTTCATGATAATATTAGAATAAAATAACCAACATATACATTTGAATGTTCACTGTAATATATGCATATACTTTCTCACATAGATGTATACTTAGAAATTTTGCTCATAGAAGACAGGGTTGTGTTGTTTAACATAGAATGTCCTTAGAAGAATAAAAACATACAATGTTTAAAGAATATTAAGTAATTTTTATGTAAATTTAATAATTACTCATACATTCTAAAATCCCACCAAATAGAATATCCTCTTCCACAAGACTTTGACCTTCACTCATATTTTAAGGCACAATTTGTAAAAGCACATGGCATATAATTTATAATTTGAACATTCAAAATATTTGAAATTCAAATGAGAAATTATATAATCACCATCAAATAAAATTTATGTTAAACTTACCACTCACAAAAAGAAAAATAACTTTTTACTAACCATGTTTCACAATCATGCACACTATCAACTATCTTTGCACATATTCAAGAAGATGCAAGGTTTGTTTTCTTTCTTATTTGAAAATAATCAAAACTTGTATTTATTCACTTGTTTGGTGTTATTTACATTCATCCTTTTGAATCCTACCCCTTTCAAATCTCTTGAATATGAATCTGAATACAAATTAAGACATAGACAAGACTCTTATTATGAAATAACCATAATCAAAATTCTAACTTCTTTTGTATGTTGAGAGTGTCCTCAACTAACTCAACTACTAACATATTTCTCATATATGAGTTTAGGTATATGTGTTTTAACATCCTAAAATTCTCTCTAATGTCTAACCACACCAAATTCAACGTTGGACTTCTTCAAACAAGATTGAAGTCTCTATGAAAGTTTAAAAATTCAAATGTAATATATAGTGAGAAAGTCCAATACAACTCTAATTCAAAATTGACATAAATCTATAAACTTGGAAAGACTCCTACATACTTATTATAGCCTTTACCACCTTCTAAATACTCTAAACATGTAAACTAGATCACTTTTTATATTGGGTAGTGTTGCTTCTGTATCACCTCATCATCCCCAATCATTATTTCATCATATGTCATCATCTATAATCACTCATTCCTCATTGGTCATCTACCCTAATCACTCCCGTATTAATCCTCATCATCACTCATCATACATATTCACTCTATCATCCTCCCTAATCACTACCTCATTGACCCTCACCATCCCTCATCATCCCTATTGACTCCCTCATCATCTCTACTCAATTCTTCCTCATCCCTCCTCATCCTTAATCACTCCATCCAATACCTTGATGGTGGTACTTTTTTAGAGTTTAACAATGTTAGGAGATACAAGTGGAGAGTTGAGTGATAGCATAAAATATAAGACATAGTGATCAAAATGATGTGGAGGTAAATTTGAAACACAAATATTTAATAGCTATGAAAAATATGGGCCTATTATAAATCATGTAATTCAGAATTGAAAATCTGCTAGAAAAAGAGAAGCAATTAAAACAACCATAACACTAAAACTGGGTAGTAAATACATGAGGATCACCAACCTATGTGATTTCCTGAAACTAATCAATTTATTTTCATATGAAGACATTTTATGATCCAAATAATTATATTTAAGGCATTATATTTATATGTATATTGATTGAGTCATCATACCAGAGAGTGGAAAATAATTTTCAAATGATTAGAACAAGTAGTCAAAGATTTGAAAGTGGTGCTTGATTTATAACTTCAATATTCAATCCAATGTAGAGTGTCAAAATATGAGCTCTCTACTTGCACATCTTGAGAAGTGGGTATAAGTTATCTAGCACTATAAAAAGTTAATTAGATAATATATTATGGACCCAATGATATGGTCAGTGCTAAAAATATCTCTACTTATCCCAACAAGAAACTATATGAATTAAAAATATTATCTCATTATTAAATGTAGATCAATGGTGAGAAAATACACTTCATCATTTATAATGTAAGTGAAAAGAATTTAATTTACTCTAAATCATATTTTCAAAAATTGAACTTGAAATTTATATATCATCCATAACCATAAGCTAGTGTATGGTCTAGTGTAAGTTTTGAGAAATGGATCACCTAGTAGTGTCACTTGGTGTACAAAATCAAACTTTTTAAATATGCAATCCTTTGTGACATCTCACCATTATAGATGTGTTATGTTTTACATGTGGTCAACCATGTATTTACAATTGAAATGTATTCTATGAAGTAAATCCTTGAAATTTTGTGATAGATTATCTGATTTAAAATACCATATATCATACTTAGTTCATAAGCTTTTAGTCATTAGTGCCAAGAAGTGCAAGAATATTGTCAGTTCTAGTAAGAAGTATACTCTTAATGGTAAAAACTAAATGTTTAATGACATCTTTATGTCACCATATCATAGTGGTTTATGCAACAGTAACCAAAATTAAATAATTGAACCATAAAATAGATGAATACAAAGATATCTTTCAGTCACCTAAATAATTTCATGCATACTATACACTAAACACTACTATTGATTTGATCCCTTAACTACCTCTACATCAAAACTCTTTATATAAAATATCATTTCTAGATAATGAATAGATCAAGTGGTAGGTCCATGAAATCATGGATGATGGACACATCATGCCCAAATCATTGCCTTGCAGAAACCAAATTTTATTTGTGCCAAAGTTGTGAATCAATTAAAAAAAATCTTAACAAGATTAACATGAAAAACTATCCTCATTTAAATATTAAGGCATTTTTATTCCATATCCATGGTGTACAAGTCTTTCCCAAAATTGATCTTAAGTTTAGGTATCATCATATTCATGTTAAACCTTTAGACATTTGGAATATAGTCTTAAAAACAAAGGAAGGATTGATTGACTAGTTGATTATGCCTTTTAGGTTAACTCATATAACAAATTCATTCATTTCAAGATGGTGAATGACATATTCAAGCCCTTTACCTATGGATTTTTTCAATCTACCTTGATGACATATTAATCTTTAAAAAACATGGGTGAACATCTACACAATGTTGAACTAGTGTTTCACATTTCGTAGAAACATGTTTTTGTCATAACATGAATAAATGTTCATTTTTCATGAAAGAGATAAAATATTTGGGACACATTACACACATAAGGATTGCATGTGTGAACCTAACCAAGATTAAAGTTATACATAAATGAGAAAAAACTAAATAGCTTTGCATTTGATTCAAATCTTCTTAGAATCAGAAAATTATACAAGAGATTTGTGTTTAATTTTTATATTTTTAACTAAACTACCAAAGGTGGAATTGAATAAAGTTTAATTTATTCAACTGCAAAACAAAGATAATTTGATGAATTAAAAATTAGACTCTATTTTGTGTTAATACATATATTACTTGACTATAAATTTGGAAAATCATCCAATTCATTCAATAATAAAGTTGACTATCAAAAATGGGTATTGAAAATAGAAGTCCTAGAAAAGAGTTAATTTATATTATAATGGATTAAACAACTTATGATTAAAATCAAAGATATATTTAGGGTATATACTTATGACAGATGATGAGGGAGGTATTATGGATGGTAAGGGATGGTGAGGGTCAATGATGGGGTGATGAAGGATGGTAAGGGATGGTGAGGGTCAATGGGGGAGTGATTAGTGATGATGAGGGATGAAAAAAGATTGATTAGGTATTGTGAGAGATGAGAAGTGAGTGACTAAGGATGATGAGGGATGGTGATAATCAATAAAGGAGTGATTGGGGATGATAAGCTCAAATGATTAGAGATAATTAGAGACAACTAAGGTTAATGAAGGAGTGATTAGGTATCAGGAGGGAGTGAGTAGGTATGAGGAAGAGATTAGGTATGATGAGGAATGAGGAAATAGTGATTAGGGATGATGAAGGATGGGGAGGGAGTGATTAGTGATGATGAGGGATAGTGAGGGTCAATGGAGGAGTTATTATGAATGATAAGGGAGTGATTAGAGATGACTAGGGAAAGTGAGGGTCAATAAGGGAGTGATTAGGGACAATGAGAATTGATGAGAGAGTGATTAGGGGTAATGAGGGATGAGTAAGAAGTGATCAAGGATGATGGGTGATGATCAAGTGAAATTAACATGTAAATTGGTTGTTTGATGTGTGCAAGTCATCAATGTGACCTATGCTACCCAAATAACACCACATTGCATCAATTTTAAAGTGAGTGATTTGAAAACTTCAATTTTGACAAACCTAAGACTCCTAAATATGCTAGGAAATAATCTAAAAGGCACATAAACCTAAGAAATGACTATATGTTTACCAAAAATGGATATCAATTGCAAAAGTTATGTTCTAAAATCCATAGGTTTAATACTTAGACCCTGAAAAGGCCTAAGCAATGACCTGATTTGATTTTGAAAAACTATTTTCCACATCATAATTCATACAACTATGAGACCAACTCTATTAGATGTTGAGTGACCCTAATTTCTTATATTTACTAAAATAAATTTAAATTATAAGTTTACATTTATTTTAAGAAAAAAAATGTAACAATATAGATGTAAACTTATACATAACATTTAGAGTAGTAAATATAGGCTTATGGACAAAGTTGGCTTCACATGCATCTCTCAAATGCCTGTGGAGTTAGTTTTGGACTTATAACAAAGCAACACATACATGTTATAGAATGCATATGCGTTATTTAAATTTAAATTTAAAACTGAGCCTTTAGGCTCAGAAATAGCTTGGATTTCTGAGCCAAAGGCTTGGGACTATGTATCTACAGCTGAGACTAAGAGTTTTAGGAAAAACCCAAAATTTTAACTTCAATTATCAAATAATCTATGGACTTCAACATCAAAATACAAAAAAATATTCCTATTATGATGAGCATGTTGTCCTCTTTCTTAATATATAATTTTTTATATTGTTTGGGCTATTTTAAGGGTTTAAACTATCTTTATTTCTAACAACACCCTTTTTAGTCCACTACATGCCTCACCCATACATGCTTGTTCATGTTTATCTAATTTTTTTTCATTGATCTAAGTGAAAAAAAATTGTATGGTAACAAACATGGCCTAATTCTACACACATTTTTAAAAAATCAATTTTTTTGAGGTAGTTAGTGTGGGCCGCATGGTCGGCTATGCATTTTTTGTTAGTTTTTATGATATACTTAATTTCAAAATTAATTACAAAAAATATTCATTGAATAAATATAAAAAATAGTTTGTAACACACTAGAATATCTTACTTAAATATTCACCAAAGTGTTTTTAAAAATATCTAACGATGCTAAAAACATGGTGGCTACACAGAATGGTACAATTCAAATTTTATTAAAAAATAAGAGGTCCTATTCAAATTTTAAATGTTTTACCTATTTATACATAACCATTTTTCAAAAAACATAAGTTTTTGGGAACTAGACTCGAAATTCTACAATTCATGTTGTTATACCATCTTAAAATTTTGAGTGTAGCCATCTCTAATTATCTAAAGAAGTTCACATTTTTGGAATTTCCAAAAAAACATGTTCACAGGTAGGCCCTTTTTGGTACCCCAAGTTGGTGCACTTACCCAATGAATAGATCATCTAGGATCCTCATCTTCCCTTTATTTGAGGCATACATAGGTCAATTTTGACATTGCACACTTGTGGGAAAGTCTAGAAACTTTTTGATACCATGGTCTTCGATACTCTTCTTTAGTGACAAAGTGTAAGATCTCTTATGATTTTTACATATTTCAATCATGATTGTTTATCCAAATCTATATGGAGAATGAATATAAAAATGCATAAAATTTTAAAAACCATTTCATAAAAGAACAAAAGGAAATAATCAAAAGGTAATTATAATATAAAAAGTCAGATCACACCAAAAGATGTAATATTTTGGAACATATCTTATTTTAGTTGAAGCTCAAACTCCACATTTGGCCTCATGATAAATCCAGGGTCGATTCGAGCATGGCAAGACAATAGACTAGGAAAGGAAGTATCATTTTATCATATAGTGCCACCTAATTTATCATACAAGTACCCAATCTTTGTAGTAGACCGACAACTTTGTGAGGGGTCTTAAGGAATAGAGAATATGTTATGGGAAGTTAGGACCATTTAGTTTTTCTCAATATAACCTTCATGGGAATGATCTATGTACTTCAGCCATTACCCCTAACTTTGTGTTTAGTAGCCAAAGTGGATTAAGCCATTGATTTTAACAATTTATAGCATTGGCATACTTGTTTAGTGTGACTCATCATGGGTAAGGATATTCACATCACCCATGTGGCACCTCACTCTCCTTATTTGTATCTTATTATCCCCAGTATTCCACTTGATGGATATAGCTTCACACTTCTGACCTTATCACACCACTTTGATTAGTTTCACCAATAGGAATGGGATTTCCTCTTAAACATTGTTACACCACTTTTTCATACCATATTATTTCCATCATTCACATGTCATTTGATGGTCATACTTTCTTACATAACATGCTAGCACAAACACTAAGTTTTAATATTTTTCTCTCATTTAGAGCTTCTCAATGTTTTCATTTTTTTTGGTTTGTGTTATTAATCATCTATTATTTTCTAATTTACATCTTTGATTGAAATTAATCATTTTAAATGCATTTAATTCTAGCTAATTACATATCTCATCATTTTTGATGTGTTTTACATTCATTTGTTACCATTTATTTTTGTTGTTTGACTTTATTTCTACTTACAATGTTTTTATCATTATTTTTAACCATGCATTCACTCACTTTTACCATAAAATAGCAAAGCATACATTATACATAGCATAAGAAATCATAATCACATGTGATATATGTAAAATACATCAATAGATAACATCCACAAGTCATATTGAAACACACACACACACACACACACACAGACACACACACACACACACATATGGATCAAGAAAACTATATACATCATACATAATACAAAAATAGATATAAGGATTACATCCATCATAAGGACAAGTTAAACTATCCATAGAGCCTTGAGACTACCCTCTCTATATAGTCCACTATAGGTATTGCATCCATGATTACATACCATCCACTTGACCCTTTAGATTGGTCATCTAGTCTTGTAAGCATGATACCTATCTAATTGTAGTAAAATGAGTGGTTATCTACTGATCAAATGCTTGCAACTCTCCCTAGAAAACTCCTAGTGGTCATATAGTGTGAGATCCATCTAATAATCTCCATATCTCTTAGGAAGCTTCCTCAATCAACCTAAATAACTCGACATAACTCTAGGCTGAAGGCACCAATGTATCAATCAACAATGTAGTATTACGTTGTGGTAGCATGTCATCCAAAATGTCATGGTGGGTCATGTCCACCAAGGTTCCCCATTGGACCTACTATGCCAAAGCATCTATAAAATTGAAGCTAGTATAACATCATATCTTATATTGGTCCAAAAAGCTTATATATATCCAAGAATTAAATCAACATGAATAACAGTTTACTTACCCATAGTAGCACCATCGACTTAAGCAATCTTTCTTTGTGGATGTGAAAATCCCTTATAATGCCCTAACTAGATGACACACACTTGTCATAATATAATACGTATCTAATGCACTATCATATAGGTTAGAGTTGGCTGAGCTATAAGATTTCTATGATACAACTATAGATATAGTTATGTCTATGGTTGTGGTAGTGGCTAATCCTACTTCTGTCGAAGGCTTCATAGTTGTGTCAGTGTTGGTCATTGTGCCTATACCTATTATTATTGTCAAGAAAGTATCACTACTCATCCTTCTTGTGTACTGTGATCTCCTCATTATAATCTTACCACCCTAGGATAATGAGGCCATATAAATGGTACCTCAGAAGGTACCCCTCCACCACTCACACCATGTTTCTCCTTCGCATGATGATCCAAGTAGGTTGAAGTCACAAGAGGAGTTGGGCATAGAAATCCAAGCTTACATGGTACATGATAAGATGGTTGAGTCTCTATCCACCATGGATAGTGCTCAATGATCCTAACTCATACATGTGAATGCATAGTGGATGGGCATGATGGTCAAAAATCCACAGTACCCACATATGGCTACCAAATGATCTACCCACATTACTTGTCTACAATGCCAACACATGGAAAATAGGGAGCATAGTGTGATCTTGTGACCATATTTACATTCGTGGGAGGGCATCATCCATGGTTGGGGAAACCCTGTTGGTCAATAATAGAGAAGTGAGCTCATAGATCCAACTTCTAAAAATAATACCAGGTCCCATAGTTTGTTGGCCTATCTATAATATACTATAAAAATAATGCACTAAATTCACACAAATAATTGTACCTAAATCATACAATGTTCCATGATCTAACATAGATCAACACATTCTATAATATACAATGGCAATTTTCCATTCGACATATGATAGATCATTTAAGTTGTCATAAGTCTAATAGTTTCCTTCTTGATATCTAGAACAGTTAATATATATACATTAGATAAACTAATGTGTAACCCTTGCTCATAATATCTCTCAAAACCTATCACTGACACAGATAACACCTTCCCTTCATTAGATGAATTTGGGGTGTTTCACACCATAGGTGTTCCCATAATAGGTAGGCCTAAAAATGCATGAACATAAACTGATGTAATACCCACCTCGGTGGTTTCCCCATCCATCACCCACCAAAATGTATTACCCAGTCTCTCCATGCTCCTAAGAACATGGTGAATAAAGATCTACACTAATAAAGATTCAACATATCTCCATAATACGGTCAAATATAAGCATAATCAAATGCACTCAACCGACTATAGATAACCACTCTGATAAATTTTATAACCATATTGTTGGGGATCAACCAACAAGATTGATTACCTTTGTAAGCAACTAAACACAAAATTAAACCAGAATGATAAGCAACTAGAATCAGAAATAGCAAAGAATAAGAGATACAAGAAACCACCCTAAAAACTTGTATTAAACTCTTCCAAAAGGAAATACAATTGAAGAAATCACACTTTCTTCTCACACCTCTAAGATGTACATCTCTCTTTCCCTCAAGAGTTCTCTCTCTCAATTATAACCAATTCAATCCTGGAATTGTCTTCTACTATACAATACAGTGATTTTCTCCTCTCTTAAGCTAAGAAGATCTATCCCTATTATATAACATTAGGGATTCATGAGCGTACAATATAAACCATTAGATTACACCTCTTAATCAAGGGTTCAAATCAGTCCTACTTAAAATAGAAATGAGAACTCAATACCAACAGTTCAACTTTCCATGCAAACAATCTATTCATCCATGGAAATAGCATTTTGGACACATAAGTGATCGATGTTGGTCCCTACCAGTTTGCCTGTGACCGATGTTGGCCGATCAACTATAGACATTGGCATTCTTCAGTCGATCCCTAACCGTCGATGGTGACTGTGGACTCCAGCAACTCCTGCATTCGCTCATTGGTGAAGCTTTTAGCTCCACAACTTAACAATCTCCCACTTGGAGATAAGTAGCTGCACCAGTACCTGTACAGCAACATCTTCTAGCTTTTCCATCTTCAAACTCAATCTTGAAGACTAACAAAAGTTGAATGAAGATTCAACTTCTCCTTTGTTATCGGCTTGGTTAACATATCAGCAGGGTTCTTATCTAGATGGATCTTTTCCAGCTTCAACTCACCATCCTCCAATACCTGTCTAATGAAGTGGTACCTAAGCTGTATATGTTTGGTTCTTGAATGAAACACTGAATTCTTAGCCAAATGAATAGCACTATGACTATCACTGTATAGTCTGCAACTCTCTTGCTCCTTTTCTAGCTCTTCCATGAGCTGTGTCATCCATATCATCTCTTTGCTAGCCTCTGTGACTGCAATATATTCTGTCTTTGTAGTAGACAAGGCAACAACCTTCTGCAACTTTGAAATTTAGCTAACCGCTGTTCCACCAATAGTGAAAACATATCATGTGGTGCTTCTTCTACCATCCAAATTACCTACCATATCCGAATCTACATATCCATGTAGAGAAGTGTTTAACCCTCCATAACATAAATGCCTACTGTTAGTCCCTCTTAGATATCTGAGAATCCACTGGACTGCTTTCCAATGCTCCCTCCCTGGATTGGCCATATACTTGCTGACAACTCTCACTGCTTGGGCAATATCCGGTCTAGTACATACCATTGCATACATTAAACTCTCAACTACGAAAGCATATGAAACATTCCTCATGTACTCTACCTCATCATGTGAATTAGGACACTATTCTTTACTCAACTTGAAGTGTCCAGCCATAGGTGTGCTTACCGGTTTTGCATCCTGTATATTAAACCATTTCAACACCTTGTTCACATAATCCTCTTGAGACAAAATCAACCTATGATTTTTCTTGTCTCTCTTAATATTCATGCCAAGGGTTTTCTTTGCTGCTCCCAAATCCTTCATGGCAAATGTGTGAGCTAATTTCACCTTAAGCTCAGAGATATCCTACATGTGTGATCCTGCAACTAGCATATCATCTACATACAACAACAAAATAATATATCTACCATTATCCAATCTCTTAAAATATACACAATGGTCAGATTGACATCTACTGAAACCATGCTCAGTCATAAACCAGTCAAATTTCAAATACCATTGTCTTGGAGCTTGCTTGAGTGCCATATAAGCTTTTCTTTAATCTGCACACAAACTTCTTCTTACCTTTGACCTCAAATCCTTTCGGCTAATCCATATATATTTCTTCATCTAAATCTCCATGTAGAAACAATGTCTTAACATCAAGCTGCTCAAGATGTAAATCTTCAATAGCAACTAAAGACAATACAGTCCGTATAGAAGTCATTTTAACTACAGGAAAAAAAATCTCACCAAAATCAATACCTAGTTTCTGTGCAAATCCATTCACTACCAACCTAGCCTTATATCTCATCTGTCCATTCTCACCTTCCTTCAATATGTAGATCCATCTGTTCTTTAGTGTCTTCTTTTCTACTGACAACTCAACCAAATCCCACATTTGGTTCTCTTTCAAGAAATCAATTTCTTCATTCATGCCTAGCTCCCACTAATTCTTGGATTTCACCTATATTGCTTCATCAAAACTCTCTGGTTTTCCACCATCAATGAGAAATAAATAGAATAATGAAGGGAAATATTGAATTGGAGGTTTACTTACCCTTTCTGACCTCTTGATGGGCATTTGATACTCATTCACAGCTTGTTGTCTACCCAAATTCTCTGTCAGTGACCGATCTCGGTCATCTCTAGGTCTGTACCTGACCGGCGCCGATTCCACATGACCGACATCAGTTCCTGTATTGTTGACGTTAGTCTCTGTGTTTTCCTATTTGTGATTATTCTTTCTCGCGAGCTCATTTTGGATCGTCACCTCGTCCAAATCTCCATGGCCCTACTCAGAATTCTTTAGCTTCTTGAGCTGATCACTATACATCACATTCTCATTGAAAACAACATCATAGCTTCTAATAATTTTATTAGTTTCTAGATTCCAAAACTTGAATCTGAAATCTTCAAAGCCATAACCAATAAATGTGCACCTCATAGACTTAGCATCCAGCTTCTTTCTATTTTCCTTATCAACGTGTACAAAATCTTCAAAACCAAAAACTCTGAGAAATGAAAGATCTACCTTTTTACCTATCCACACCTCTTCTAAAATTCCACCATCTAGAGCTGTAGAGGGTCCTTTGTTAATCAGATAAACTATAATATCTAGAGCTTCTACCCAAAACTATAAGGGCAAACTACCATACAACCTCATACACCGTGCACGCTCCATTATTATTTTGTTCATCCTTTCAACAAATCTATTTTGTTGAGGTGTTCTTGGAACAATCCTTTGCCTATGTATTCCATGCATATAACAATACTAGTTGAACTTGTAGCTGCAGAACTCACCACCATTGTCAGATCTAGGCACTTCAATCTCCTACCTGTTTCATTCTCAACTAAAGCTTTCCAAATCTTAAAAGTGTCAAAAACATCATATTTCTTCTTTATACAATAGACCCATACCTTTCTTGTAGCATCATCAATGAAAGAAACATAATATTGTGATTTTCAAATAGAAGCAACCTGAGCTGGTCCCCACACGTCTATGTGAACAAGCTCTAACTTATGCTTCTTCTTTGTTGACCTAGTCTTGAGAAAACTCACTCTCTTCTGTTTTCCAAAAATACAGCGCTCACAAAAATCTAGATCTATGCTTTTCAAATCTAAAAGATTACCTTTTGACTTAAGAATCGTCATTCCCTTCTCACTCATGTGGCCGAGCCTACAATGCCACAACTTTACATCTACATCTGAAGTAGATAATACGAAAAGAGAATTACCAGTAATATAATTACATAAATAGAGAGTACCTACTCTCTTACCTATAGCTAATACAAGTGCACCCTTGGTAACCTTCCAAGACTCATCTGTGAGAGTTATTGTGCAACCTTCATCCCCTAACTTTTCTACAGAAATCAAATTTCTCTTCAGGCTGGGTACATGCATGACATCTCTCAACACCCATGTGTTGCCATTATGCATTTTCAGCTGCACTTTTCCTTTGCCAATAATTTTACAAAGCTCATCATCCCCTAAATAAACTATTCCAAAATCTCCATGGACATAGTCACCAAAATATTTTCTATTTGAGGTTGCATGGAAAGAGGCACCAGAATCTAAAACCCAAAATTCTATATTATTATGCAAAGAGAATATAAGAGCATCTTGTGCAACAATACCTGCAACTTTTGCTTGTTCTTTACCTTCTTGATGATTTTCTTCTTTAGCTTTTGACCAACAATCTTTCCTTGCATGCCCTATTTTTCCACAATTCTAGCAGGTTATCTTCCTGCCATTTCTAGATTTGGATCTACCTCTCATCTTTGACTTAGATCTTGATCTCCCTTGCTTGCTCTTCTCTTTTTGCCTTCCCCTACTTTCAAAACTTAAAGCATTTCCCGATGTTTCCTCTGTGCTTTTCCTACGAATTTATTTATTCAAGATTACACTAACAACATCATCTACTTTTAAAATATTTGAAGCAGATGCAGTATTACTAACTGCCATTACCAAGCTATGCCAGCTTTTAGGTAAAGAGCATAAGATTAATAGATCTTTAATTTCATCATAAAAAACTATTTTGACTGAATTTAATTGATTTACAATTCCATGGAAATCATTTAGATGATTAGATACATATCCACGTTCCTGCATTTGCAAATTAAATAACTACTTCATAAGATATACCTTATTTGAAGCTGAGGGTTTTTCATATAAATTTGCTAAAGTAGTCATTAACCTTACCATTGACTTTGCCTGTGATAAATTAGATATCACAATAGATGCCAGACTCAATCTTATAGATCTAAGAGCCTTTCTATCAAGAACTTCCCATTCTTCATCTTCCATGTCTGTGGGCTTCTTTGAAACCCCACCTAATGGTAAGTATAGATCTTTCTGATACAGATAATCTTCTATCTGCATTCTCCATAATTGATAATTCTTGCCATTGAACTTCTCCATTCTTAGCTTACTTTCTTCTGCCATTACTTCTCCCACTCAAACAAAAACCTCTGTGAGTAACCTGTAATCAACACACTAAATAGATCTGAACCACCTGTTAGTGAACCTAGCTCTGATACCACTTGTTGGGGATCAACCAACAAGATTGATTACCTTTATAAGCAACTAAACACAAAATTAAACTAAAATGATAAGTAATTAGAATCAGAAATAGCAAAGAATAAGAGATACAAGAAACCACCATGAAAACTTGTATTAAACTCTTCCAGAAGGAAATACAATTGAAGAAATCACACTTTCTTCTCACACCTCTAAGATGTATAGCTCTCTTTCCCTCAAGAGTTCTCTCTCAATTACAAGCAATTCAATCCTTGAATTATCTTTTACTATACAATACAGTTCTTTTCTCCTCTCCTAAGCGAAGAAGATCTATCCCTATTATATAACATTAGGGATTCATGAGCATACAATATCAATCGTTAGATTACACCTCTTAATCAAGGGTTCAAATTAGTCCTACTTAAAATAGAAACACAGACTCAATACCAATAGTTCAACTTTCCATGCAAACAATCCGTTCATCCACGAAAATAGCATTCTCGATGCACAGGTGACCGACGTCAGTCCCTGCCAGTCTCCTTGTGACTGACATCAGCTAATCAACTATCGACGTCAATATTCTTCAGTCAATCCCTGACCGTCGATAGCGACTATGGACTCCAGCAACTCCTGCATTCGATCATTGGTGAAGCTTTTAGCTCTACAAATTAACACATATAACATCCAACAATCTCCACAATCTTTGATGCCTCTACAAATTATCAAACAAGAGAGCACAAACCATGTCTTTATCCTAAAAATGAAACTAAACATAAAAATAATTAAATCACATTTTATTTCAAATTACGTATTTCATCATTCATGTACCTAACTACATGTCCCATGTTATATTTCTAAACTATATCGATGATGTATCTTACTACATCCACCATCCATACATTTGGATTATATCATCCATGACTTACAATATTGGCCTTTCCCTATATTACATCAGCCTACATACACACCATCGGCCATCTCCTCAAATTATCATATGCCACATGCCATGATTTTAACTACATCAGCGAGGCTCATTTCGGATGACATCAACCAAAACATATGTCATCAGTCGTTTTACTATTTTTTTAATTGTATCGACCATGTTTCAGAGGATCCACCAAAATTTGATCAACTACATTGGATAGTTAAATAACATCAACTAGTTTTAATTATCCTTAATTTCCAAATACATTAACCTAGCCGATACTATTCATACTACGTGGTTATTTTTCATCAGGGGATAATTAATTCCATTTACCTATATGCTGAATTCTTGTCTCTTACTCATTTCCCATCCTATTTTAAAGTCTAAACCTACACTGGTTGGGTAAAATTCTATTACACGAAGTTTCATCCTCACCTACATTGCCTAATCTAGTCCATTTTTACTCAAAATGCTAGAATTCAAAATTAATACACGTCATACCTATACCACACTGGTTGCTATTGTGATACATTCACTAGCTCACCCACCTCCTCACGTATGGGCCATCTAGATGTTTTTAGGGTTTTCTTATGTTTCTCTATTTTTGCATTCTACTAGTCTAACACAGTCTACATACAAATAAAAATGATAAGTTCCTCATTTGTTTCCATAATTAGCCTTGCTTACAGTCATTTGCTTTCAGTTTACTTGTCAAAAGGGTTGTTTATAACACTTTCATTATTTCAAATTTGTTTGTCCTAATTAAAATTAATACACCAATTAATTCAAATTTTGATCAAACATATATTAAATAGATTTTTGGGATTTATCAAGAATCACAACAACTTAAATGATGGAACAATTAAATCCTTGTAAAATATGAATGGTCAAATGTTTAGGAGAAGTAGAGAGACTATGGGGGGAACACAAGGAACTAGACTTATTTAGGAAGAGAGAAAGTGTGATGCTTACAAGGACCCAGAAGAGAATGGAGGGAACATAGAAACTAAAGGGAATGCATAGACCAACTAGGAATTGAAGACTAGTTTGGAGTGGAAGAGAAAGAAGAATTGAGAAGCATCAAATGTACAATTGAAGATAAATTAGAACTAATTAACAGAAGGTTTAATGATTAATTATATAGGCAACATTATATTTAGAATGGGAAGGATAGTCTTTCTAAGGTGCTATGAAGAAACAGAAGTTTAGGCTAGGTTTAGGAGTGGTCATTATAGACACTTCAAGGATAGTTCATTCACTCCAAGGGGACTCATCTCCTATGTCTACTTTAACTATAAGGATCAATAGATCAGAAGTATTTAAGGAGTTAACAATAATTGAAAAGTGGTTTGAGTAAGTTACATGAGTTTCAGAGAGACATAAAAAGGAAGTTGAAGGTGAGGTGAACACATCGGTTAATCACAATACATTTAATATAATGACTAGTATCATAATGAGGCTGCATATATCAATGCAAAAATACCCTAATGGAATTTTAAGTAATCTATTTTCAAGAACTATGGTACTTCTTGTGGGAGCAATTGTCATGTCGTGCCATATGATGGGTATGTTGACCATGAGCAGTACTTTTTATCCTATGAATGAAGTGATAGGGGAAGGGTGTCACTATAGATGTGGATAAGAGATGTGATCTTATAGGATCCTTGATTGGCAAAGATCTAGAGTTCATATTCAAGATTAACCATGCTAACTTCATCTTAACTAACATAAAAAGAAATTGATAGGAGACTTCATAATGAAGTAGTGTGCTAGCTAGAATATCAAAAAATTTAAATAAATTAGACAAAAGATAGAAGAATCCATATGGGACAATGGGAGAAAACATAGAGATTGCTAGTATTATGGTGAGGTCTGATGTAAGTTGAGGGCAATAATTGAAGGGAGAAAAATCAAAACCAAAGATAGATAGGAACAAAATCTCTCATTTCACTGTCATGTCAAGAAGATGAAAGCCCCTTGGTGCACTACAGAGATTGTGACTCTCTAAACTTGAGAGAATCCCCCGTAGAACAAAAGACAAGAAGATAAAGCTAAAGTGATTACAACCCTTCACCAGGCCCACCTCTCAGTATAATATCTGATTGCGAGGAGTAAAAGGCGACAGTGAAGAACTTGACCCTGGAATAATTTTTTTGAAGGTGCAAGTACAAAGTCGTATTCGTAACTTTTGAATTGGCGAGGGTAGATACAGTCCATCAAAGATTGCCCCTCAAATTACATAAATACTTCTGAGCTAATGAGTAGTCAAGAAAATCGGAGTTACAGTTTGACAAACCATGGCAGTAATGTTGAACTTTAGTGTCGAGAAATATATTTTTTAGTCGTGTGACTCGTAGTTCTTTATTTTCTGAAACATCAATTTTATTTGTTTAAATGCTTGAAAATTTTAAATAACCAAGTGGAAATGCTAACAAAATATATTTCTCTTTATTAAGCTCCCAACATGGCAATTACATGGACGTTGGCACACCTGAACATAGGGTGTACCGTTATTGGTATCTCTTTCTTGTGAGAGAAAAATATTGATTTTATTTTATTTTGTTTATATATGTTAATGATTAATTTTATTTATAGGCTAGCAATTATATGAAGGAAGGTGTAAGAAAAATACCAATAAAATAAAAAAAGTTGTGTTTCTAATTAATTAAAAGACGAACAAGGGTTTGTAAAAAGTTGTTCGTCATTTTATCATAAAAAAACATAAAGAATAGATATGAATTACACGTCACAATGATATCTTGTTGTGTACTTACATTTTCTATGCAATTTACTCACATTAAATTCTAAAAGAGACACACTTGAAAATATTTAATAACATTTTATACAACATAATCAATACACTACATTTGACACATCCGATTATTGTTTAAATATTGGAAACTATTGTTTCATTCTAAATTATATGATAAAGATAAATAAACAATATCGAATATGCATATATTCTTCCTTCACATTATATTTTGGTTTTATAGTTTAATATCAAAAGCTAAAGCACACATGAAACAATCAAATATAGTCCCGAGATAAATAGAGTCATGAACTACCTCCCGAGAATCGATACTAAGACCATAGAGTGAAATTTTATTCCTTCAAATCAATAAGAATCACACATATTTATATATTTTTCATACCTAGTAAAAGTGACATGTACTCATGCCTCAACATGACACTTATTTTATGAATAATATACGAAGACTATTAGCAATATTCCTGTATGTAGGAAATTTAACTTACATAATCAAAATGTATTTTTGTACAGGGCTAATTTTATCTAATTATTATTTTGGGTTTGTTACAGTTTTATAAATCAATCTACACATCTTTAAAAGGCATGGGTGGCTATTTCCATTAGTCTCATAGCATGATGAATAGTCACAAATGGATTAACCACAACTATATTCCCCTATACCCAATGTTGTTTCCAACATTTCTTCTTTGACCAGGATCATCAACTACCCATTCCAAAAGAAACTAAATTTGGTATTATAGAACCCTCTATTTTTTGTACACAGTTTTTAATATGTTCTTAAAGGTGTTTTATAATGTCCTTTTCATAGACTCATTTTTATCCATATTTTCCTCCATTAACATCATCTCCCTTACCATTTTTGTCCTTTCCTTCAATTATCCATACAAATCTACCTCAGCCCATCTATCTAAGTCTAGGAAAATAAAAAGCTACATTCTTAATATCACAATCCAATTGTTTCCTTCAAACACTTCTACAACGCTAATAGGGATGATTAAATACTACAAATGTAAAGACTGAAGCAGTTAATCTCTAAGTGTCCAACTCAGAGTTTTAAATATTAGTATAAACACTAGGGTATATAAGTAAAAATCAAAAACCTCCCTTGCCTCTCCAGATTATAAGTAAAAAGGTCTTTCTCAACATGCCTCATAGGATTGATTGAATAACAACTATGAAGATCAACCAAATTTAGATCCCTAACCTAAAATGTTGCAACTAAAACTTGATCCTTAAGTTTTTTAATGTAGCCAAATTTAATTCAATCTAAAATACTTAGAATAACAATTATTTTTGAAACATTGATTTTGACAAATATGCCTAGACACAGTTGGATTTGATCAAAATGAATAGTACCCAATTAAGTTATTTTGATACCTAGTCTAAAACAAAAGAAAAAAAATTAAAAAAATGACAACCAACCTCTTCAAATACAAGACCCAAATGTCCAATAAAAGCCACAAATCAACTGCAAAGATGGAAAAATTCAAAATTATTGATCAAAATTATTTCAAAATCCTTGTCAAAAGAATCTTGAAAAACACTAATTTTTGTATGATAAATTTAACATAAAAATTGTATGTGAAAATGATTATTTAGCCATAATGAAATCAAATGGTCTCCTCCTAAATGGCACATAATACTTATGATGGGTCATGGCCTTCTCCCACAAAGTTGTCTATTTATGCCTCCAAATTTATCTCTTCATTTTATCAACCCAATTATGTATGTATTAGCTTATATCTTTCTAGTCAAAATGAGATTATAATATAAATTAAATTTACAACTAAAATAACTTCTTTTGTTACATGTTGGTATAGTAAAGCTCAAATTCCTTGAATATCCAACTTATATATATATATATATATATATATATATATATATATATATATATATATATATATATATATATATATATATATATATATATATATATATTGTCCATAAGATAGAAATAGACCAAAACTAACAACAGAAACCTTATAAATAATAGAAATTAACCCTGATGATGTGAGAAACTAGGGATGAGTGACGTATAATAGTCTTTGTAAGAAAAATGGTTCCTCTTAGCTATGAAATCATATTGGGAAATAATTATGGAAAACAGGGGATCTCCACAATATAGATTCAAGAGTTAGTGCTAGGAGGAAGTGGAAAGACCTATCAGGCAAGTAATCTCCACATAATTGCAATACCATTTGTAATGGGGACACAATCCCTCAGAGGAAAGAATCATCCTACACACAAGGGATGAAAAGTAGGTCCTTGACCTCTCTAAGTAGTTGTAGTGTACTGGTTCCATATGTTGCCTTTGTAGATATCACTGGAAACGTAGCTTCCTTGCAAGCATAGTAAATGTTAAAATGAATAAATAAATATGCAGATTTGAAGGCAAATACAAACAGTTTACTTATGATTGAATCTACAAAGGCAGGGGTTGAAGAAAGCAATTTGACAAGAAAAAGAAGAAGCAACATTGCTTTGGTTAGATTTAATGAACAAAAATTCATATATTATTAATTTTTTTAAAAGTGGAGGTAATAAGACTTATGTTAGACAAACCTATGGTGGGAGTTTAGGAATGAAAATGTCTACATCATAAATATATTATATGTAGTTCTAAGCAATTTACATCTAAGAAATATTATGTGAGACAAATCTATGGTGAGAGCTCGACAATGAAAACACTTTTGACATACCTTTATTAGTTTCCAAGCAATTTACATCGAAAGTACAATTGAAAGGAATATACAAATATGTTAGACATGTATATGATGGGAACTTGGCAATAAAAATATCTCCCAAGTAAATATATTAAATGTAATTTCTAATAATTTAAATCTAAAGAAGTACAATTGAAAAAAAAAATACTTTATTTTAGAAAAAATTACTGTAAGAGTTTGACAATGAAATTTCTGAACAATTTACACCAGGGTACAATTAAAAGAAATATTCTTTACCCTGGACAAATTTATGGTGAAGGCTTCTCAATAAAATTTCCAAACTATTTACTTCTTCTAGGTTGCAACTTGCAAAAATGGCTTATCCTGAACAAATCTATAATAATAGCTTGGCAATAAAATTTACAAACAATTTACATCCCAGGTGCAACTAGAGGAAATATGCCTTATCCTAGACAAATCTAGGATGAGGGCTTCGCAATGAAATTTCCGACCAATTTACATCTAGGTTACAACTGGCCATGGCTTTTAACGTTTTCAAAACGTTTATGTATTTTTCACGGTAGGTTTTTAGAATGTTTCCATAGTCAGTTGGAAGTTGCTCCTCTGTTGACCCATAATATGCTCTTTATTAGAGGCAAATGCCCAATAATTTGCTCTGAAGATTGTTGGTCAGAGTTTGTTGGCCAGAGTTCGAGTATCACAGTTCAATACAGTCTGTGACTCTATTTGACTGGCTTATGGATCAAAGCGCCTACCTCTGTAAAGGGATGAACAGAACGTTGTACGAAGCTGCAAAATCAGGGAGAGTACAAGTTCTTGATGAGCTTGCCCTGCATGACATTTTCAACGAGGTAACGCCGGCAGGAAACACAGCGCTGCATATAGCCGCGTATCACGGCTCCCTGCCATTCCTTGAAAAGTTGGTCGAACTCTCAAATACAAATCCAAATGATGGGATGAAACTTTTGAAAGCTAAGAATAAGGAGGGAAACACTGCCCTGCACGAAGGGGCTAAGGGAGGAAATGAAGGGGTAGTGAAGATTTTCTTGCAGGAGTGCCCATATTTGGTGAATGAGACGAATGGACAGGGGAAAAGGCTCTGTTTGAGCTTGTGAGGGAGGTCATGTGAAGATGGTTGAAATGTTGTGTCCTGTAACTCCTATGGAGCAGCACAAGAGATTTGATGGCCAAACATCTTTGCATCTTGCAATTCCTAAACTACGCATAGGTATGACTCTTTATTTTATGTTTTATATAATTTCCAAACAATCTAATGACTCAGTTCAATTAATTTTATATATATACATATTTAATCTTCCTTTTTGGGACTGTATTTTTAAATCATCATCAACAGTAATTATACTTCTGATATTAATGTATGTTAAAAGAATCTGAAAAATTAAAATATTTATATTTCAATTTAAAAAATAAAAATAAAGTTAATGATTACTGTTGAACTGAATGTTTATATTGAATGTAAATTCACACAAAAACAAATTAAAAACTTTAATTAAACTCATATCATTAAATTTATATAAATCAATATTTTGTATTGAAAATCAAATTATTTATTTATAAGTATAAATCTACATTAAAATATTAAATCTTTTTTTTTTTTTTTTAAATTAAAAATTCTTTTAAAGATTTGAACATTTAACTCAAATATATTAATATATAAATATGAATCCACACAAATGCATTAAATAACGTAATATAAGTCCAAATCAAAATATTAAATCCTGTTTTTTAAAAAACTGTAACCTCTTTCAAAATTTGAACATTTGAACTTAGATCGACATATAAATATGAATCCACATAAGGGCATTGAGTAACTTAGGCTACAGTAAATAACTTTGCTTTAATATAATTTTACCCTTTCAAATTTTACTTCCAGCTAAACTTGTCGTACTAAAACATCATCCTTCTTTATATATATATATATATATATAAACTCATACAAATCTTAGGTTGCGTTTAACTTATTTCAAGATGGTTTTTATGAATTATTGTTTTCATAATAATATTTTTTTAAAAATATCTAATAATAATTATAATGTGAATGGTGCGAATTGCAGTTTTTAGAAAATTTTCTCTACTGGGGCTTGTATGTCTATCATATGTTTTGATTTCTTGTCTTTCTCCATATCATATCAATTTTAAAGTATTTTAAAGATTAACTCATATCTAATTTGGTTTTAAGTTCATGTTTTTGGGTGGATTAAGTTTTTATAAGTAACTTTTAATTAAATTATCATAATCAATGTTTTTTATGTTGGAAAGGATGGTGTCAAACTAAGTTCTAAAATTTGTCCTGAAGGTTTAAGGAGAGGTACATATTTTGATAATTTTTTTTTATACAATATTTTTTGAAAATAGATGTTGAAAATATTTTTAGATAGTATAACAATAATTATCTTATTAAATATTATGTTGGCCACATACCTTCTAAGGATTCCCTTAACATATGGATTAGACACCATTGAGAGCCTTTGGGGTTTCAAGTTACTGGAGCCCATAACCTCATTAAGATATTTTTCTTGTTTTCCTTTATAAAAACATCAAAGGTGCAAACTCTTATTTCTAAGTCAATTTGTAATTTTTTTCAAAATACACTAATGAGTATGTCTCCATGGTCCCATAATTTGAAATTCTCTAAGTAGACATCACTTAAAGTCTCTGTCTAGGTTGAGTTACCAAGTCTTTCTCTTTCATTATGGGCCTTTTGCTCTGAGATGTTCAAATCCATAAAGCATGTATTTTGCGGTGAACTATACATGTTTTATTTTATGCATCCCAATAATTGTGTCTGTGTCGAGGCTCATTTGACTGTGACCTTGAAAGAGTTTATCGATACTCAAGTGGAGATTAAACACTTATTATATAAATTCACTTACATCAACTTTTTGAACATATATTTTCAGTGTGTGTCACCTGACCATAGGATTTGGGATTGTCCCCTCATGGCTTGCTGAAGGATATATCCAAAGCAAATGTCACCTAAAAAGTAAAAGGTGGCTAAAAAGTATGGTTGGTGGACCACTGTGTCAATAAGAAATTGGCCATCAAGAATAATAAACCTAAGATCATTACCACTTTTGCCAATAGAAATCCCTAATAGGGTGTGAGAAAAGTGGATAATGTTATTCCTCTTATTGTCCTTGTTCCTCAGTCTCTTAATCTATCAACTACCCTAAAAATCATTGTTTCTTAATAAAATCACTTTCCAAATGTAACTTTTAGTGTTGGGGACATACTCAACTAGCATTTCCACCATGCAGTGATCATGCAGTTCACCTCATTATGGTAGTGATTCTCCATAGGAAGAGAATGTGGCTAAACACCACTCCATCTCACTAGGGGATTTTTGACTACCACATCAACAACCAATATTGGGTAATCATTTTTTCATACTTGGCTCGAGGAGAGCTAAGAGGATGGGTAAGGATAATTTCATCTGGAGGATTATAGTCAATGTCTAAGGCCTTAGTTGGTCCTCTCACAAATTATTTATGGATTTCATTTGTCAGTGGTTGGGAATGTCATATTTTCTTTGTTTGCAAGAAGTTAAGATTTTAGGGTTTCTTTTGTAGACCTCCTTAGCAAGTATCTAGTCTGACACATGATAATTTTCCACTTCTCATGAAGATGAATGTGACATTGAAAGTCTTTTGGTTTCACTAAAAAATTCCTCTTTAATTATTGCAATGTGATAGTACTCATAACACGTGAGTTTATTTGGGTTACACTTAATATTGATGTACATTCTTTAGAGGATTTCAATATTTGTGCTCCTAATGATGGCCCTAACATAATGAATTTATGGATAAGGATCATCCATAATCTTTGTTTTTTACTTAGGTGATTTGTGTTAAATTTAATATGATTAAGAGACTTATTGAGGACAAAGTTGGCACCTTCCCTATGTAGTTACGATTAAGTGAACATGAATCTTGGTATAATTTTAAACACTATTTGAACTTGTTGGATTCTCTTTTTTGGTGATTCACATTAAAAATTAAAACATATTTTACTTGGTCTAAATTCTAATTTGGTACTAAATAGGTTTTCAAACGATTAGACTATATAAATATTTTTGAGCAACATGTGTTCTAATTTTATCTTTCTTAATGCCAAGATATTGTGATACACTTGGAAGTTATCCTTTTTTACCATAGACCCATCACTTGTAGCCTAGAATGGGGAGGTGGCCATCATAAAGTCCCTCACAATAATTTTTTTTGAGTATGTTTCTTCTTAGCCATGAGGTTAGTATCCCACTCATTGAAATATTGTATAACTTGGATCCACATCTACCATAGTTTTCCATCTAGGTCAAGTGGTGGAATGACATGATCATAAACACCTTCTTCCTCTAAGACTATAGAAAGTAGATTATGTGATTTTGAAAGTGTGTTGATGGCATTGTATCTAAGGAATCATAGAGGGTTTCCTACTTGCTTGAGAAAATACCCTTTGATACTTAGTTATAGGCCATAACATTCCCAAACAATCACAAGATTAATTTTTTTGAAAGATATGATACCATAGGTGCTCAAATTAGGGCCCGAATGCAATAGCTTGAGATTGGTGTGTAAGGATTTTAACAATCCGGGCACTAATGTTTAACTAGTGTAAAATTTGGGTGATCTGTACTGCTTTCTAAGTCTTTATTCTTTTCTATGTTTTCCCTGTGTTTGATTTTTAAAATTGAGCATGTGTGCTGAAATTTATTTGTGAATAGCAAAGTAGGAGCATAATCTATATGTAAAAACCCTATAAATGCCCCCTCTTTTGAGGGTAGTTGTGAAACCTATGTAATAATTGTCTTCAAAATAAGTAGCTTTGCAAAATATGCTAGATGGATAATATGCATGATATTTCAATACAATGTATAAACACAACATTGGAATGTAAAAATATCTAAGCATGAATAAGTAATGTAAGATGTATGTTGTAATCTAGCATTTCAAAAATGTGTCAAGATATATTTAATTAATTTGTATAGCAACAAATATAAGTAGCTACATAGGGGGATGGGGCATGATGTCCATCAAGGTACCCAAGTAGGGAAGGTAGATGCATGAGGTCCCTCATGGAAATAAAAATTGGTGTGTGTGTGTGTGTGTGTGTGTGTGTGTGTGTGTGTGTGTGTGTGTGTGTGTGTGTGTGTGTGTGTGTGTGTGTCGCGTGTGTGTAATAAGAAAATATAAGTGTCATGCTGAAGAAGCATACACAGAAATATACATACAAAACACATGATGAACACAAAAGTAGGCCAAAGGGCCATAATTTAAGGGACATTGTCACACACCACAAAATATGATAATGAAGACATACAAGGACATGTTAAAATTTCCACAAATGTGCATATAAAGGAATTTGGGTTAGATCCACATGGAAGGACATGTTTAAATGTCCATATATATAATCAAGAAAGCACTTGCAATGGACATGGGCACATGGCCAAGGCATACAAATAGACAACTGACATTGAACCCAAAAATAATGGCATATTCAAATTCCCTTAAATATAGAAGAACTATAGGAAACATAATCTAGTTCAATTTAGGAAAATTAGAAATGAAATCATGTAGAACTATTTAGTACAAATCTATGTAAGTACTAGGATGTACATATACTGAGTCTATCTAGTGATAGTCGACAAAAACATTGATCAGTGAGTAGCAATGATCAACATTAAGGTATATCAAGGCGTAAAATGGAATTTATAGTACATAAAGATATAAATTTATAGTAACAACTTTGTATGAGATGCCCCCAAGTGGATGGATGTATGAAATGTATAAACCTAGATTGGTGTATATGTCTCTAGTGGGTAGATGATAACAAGTCTAGATTACTGTAGTGGATTGGAGTCCTGTATGTAATCTTTAAGCACTCCATAAAAATAAGTGAAACATATGTGTATGATAAAACCGACTATATTCTAAAATGGATAACAATATGCAATAGCTACAAAGTTTTATAAATGCAAACATAGCAATGCATATAATATGTAAATTTTGTGTTTATTGAAATATTTGAATGTTATATTATTTTTGTCTTTTCTAAGTATAAGCTATGTACAAGTAAATGAAAATAAACTATGCACAAGGTGTGAGAGAGATAAGGAAAGTATATACATGAGTAGGAACCATACTAACCAATGAGTCTCATGAGAGACTCACTATCACCGTGACTTGTGTCGGAAATAGGAATGGTAATATCTCATATAGTGTGAATGATATGTTGCATTTGAATGTTGTTGCAGTAGGAATATGAGTATTGTTAATCATCAAAATCATAATATTGTTCAACATCAGAATCATGATAACCTAGAATGCTAGAGGGAAATGCCTCATATTGTGGAGTTGACATTTGTGAGTTGTGCTTTGGCATATTTATTGTGATTTTTTCCTTTGAAACTGTGTATATTGTAGACATATTATGTTATGGAGGCTCTTTTTTTAGAAAGCATGTTTTGAGAATGCTTGTTGGCTGAGCATGATTTTGACTTTGTAACTTAAGATCTTGCTCTTTATGTAACATGTCTTATGCAACTACATGTCTTTCCTTGATAAACTATATCTATGACTGATGTGAGTTAGGATGTTCAATAAATCCCAAACCCTATTGATCAATATTATCAACTACTAGAATAGTAGTGATGCCGTAGGCCTATTTGCCCAAACCTTGACTATGATAATCATACTATTATAGATAATTTTGACCAAACCCATATCATATTGAATGTTTAGCCTCATTTTGGAGAGATAGCTTTTCTTGATTTATCTGTGCTTTTTGTATTGTTTCCTTCTATGATTGTGCTTTTGAAACCTTTTATTTGTTTGAGTTATGCTTTGGTAACCATTTTTATATTGTTTCTAAATTTGACCCTTTTTGAATTGGTGTGTGTGCTAGTGTATGTTGTTTGGATGATGTGTCACTTTGTGAGTCATCTTTATCCATTATCTATTGCATTTTCTTTTTCAATTCTAAACATGAATTGGTGTGGTGCCCATGCATTCTATGATATGCAAAAAAATATTTGGATCTCCTTATTGAGTGTAGTGGAAGTAAGTTGATAAACTTAACTTTAATTATTTATCTTAGTGTCTCACTTGAACTCTTATTTTACCTTTGAATTATATTTTAATCACTAATTATAGATGTAATTTTTTCTTATTTTGTGTTCTGATATGTAACATTGTTTACCACAAATTGATTAGTTGAAGATGTATAAACATGATTTACACTATTGTGCCCTAGAGGCCTTTGTCTTGTAAATTAATTTTCTAATGTTGTAATCTTTTCATGTAATAGTTTATTTTAATTTTGTAAAATTTTAATTATCTTAATCATACTAATAATTTGATTACATAAAGTCTTGCAAGTGTAAACCCTAGCTATTTCTGATTGAACATGTAAACACACATCATAAAAGGAAGATGTGTGAATAGGCTGAATATGGGGATTAACGACATTGGTATAGGTTGCTTCATATTGTCGAGGAATGATAGCATGGACCTAGTTAGAGGGAAAGTAGCTATCACCCTCATGGATATAAGGAATAAAAGGAGATTCTTTCATGTGCATAAGACATGACATTGAAACTTGAAACATAGTGTTTAGCTTATGTATTAAATCCTCTATGTGCGTATAAGATTTCTTGTTAATGGAATTACATATAGGAGAAAGATAACATGGTATGAGATATGACATATACTGCAATTGATATAAAGAATAATCTATACATCTGTTTGTCTTTTTTGAGTTTAATCCAAATTAAACGGAACAAGCATACAAATGAAAGTATTAGATTTTGCAATAAAAAGTGATTGATTTCTTCTATCATTATGATCATGATTATATGAATTAAAAGATATATGAATCTAAAATCTAAGTTTCGGAGATAAAATATAGGTATAAATAGAAAAGGATACAAACCCTAAGTGTGTCTAGGGTTAGGGGTTTTTGAATCTAAGAATTCTTTGCACAAATTTAAATTATAATCAACTAAATTTAAACCTAAAAATTAAATTGATTTAATTAGCTAGGTTGTCTAAAAAATTTAGAAAATTGGATGTATAATTTATTGCATAAAAATTTGGATTAATACAAACTAAGGTTTGAATTAATATTTGAGGAAAGTCAGGTTCACCAAATGTTTTAACCTTTTAGGGTTTAACTATGTAAAAGCTATGTTTAGATTAAAGAGTTAAGATGTCTAAATCAAATAAATAAATTACAATAATTAAGCACTAATTTTTTATGGTATTTTACTTCTTTGAATTTATAAAAACAATTATAAATAGGCATAAATATATATTTATCTAAAAAATGATTGTTGCAGATGATCTAGGTTTTTAAAACTGGGTTCTCGAGAGTTATGAGTGTTGTCAACATAATTTTAGACTCTGTTTGCTAATTGGATAGTAGCACCCCATATGGAAAGTAGTACCATGTTATTGTAGTTTCCTCAAGGTGGAGGTAGTGTCCCCTTTGTGGGATTGTTCATGTTTTTTAGGAGCACTTGCACATGTGTTTTTAGGTCCTATTCTTATGCACATGAAACTTAGAGTTCTATGTTGCACTTGGAAATCCTGATTTAATGTGTAAATCCTAAACATCATTGTAAGTATGGAATGATAAATAATTATGTGTTCATTATTATTATAGGTTGGACATCCTCAAAACCATACAACGAATATAGTTTCCTACATATACTGCAAATAGGGATCAAGCCTAATGTAGTTCTCTCACCTAGTGTTTGATGTAAGTGCAAGTGAATGCTAGAATAAGAGTGGACTTGGATGCATTGAATGTACTTGAGCTTTAAAATCATTGAAAATTGGACCTAGGGCTATTGTAAATGGTAGTATGTAGAAGTAGGATAGAATAAGGATCAAATACCTTAATTTTGCTCAATTTGTCTATGGTTTTAATGTACATTCACATCTCTTTTCCTTCTAGTGAATAGAGGTCAATTAGACTTATATTTATAGATTTATGTAGCTTGTGTAGATAAGAAAATTTTCTTATAATAACCATAGGAGGGGCACACACTTAAATAATTATCCATTAGGAAGAGTTAGGGCTAAGGATAGTAATGCCCAATTTGGGGCACTAGCACCATGTGGCCATAGTGTCCCAAATGTGGTGCTAACATCCACTTGGTAGATTACTGAAAAAGTTGAATTAGGATCTAAGAATATAGTTTTTGGAGTATGTTTTGGCTAACCATAGGTGAATGTGCCTTGTATAATGACTAGAAAAATGTGTCTAAGACTCTAGGATGGGTCTAGGGCCAGGCTAGGATAACTCGAGTGATGCTCTTTGCATCCAATTACCACTTTTAGGTGATTAAAATGTGTAACCATACATCTATGAATCCAAAACAACCAATTAAGGTTGAGATAAGCTCCAAACTATATATGAGGTCAAAAAGGAGAGCACTATTCTACATCTACAAAGTCAACTTCATTATCTCAAATTGGGATTAGGTGAAAAGGTTGAGGCTATTCTCAAATTTTTTATAATACTAAGGGCATCACTGTAATCTTTGTGTGAAATAGTTTTAGATAACTCTCTTGTACCCATTGTCTTGAGATATCTACCACCATCATACATAATTTTGTGAGCACTTTGACTATCAATGAACATAAACCAATTTTTGAAAAACTTGTGAATATTTTGCAACAAGAAGAGTCTTTCAATACTCAAGAAGAAGGAGAAGAACATGTTCTAGCTTCATAGAAAGGCAAGAAACCATAAAGTCTTCAAATCTTTCATAAAAATAGAATCTTTGGCAGAATCTATAGTGGGTAAATCACATAAACAATGTCCCATTTATGATCATAAGGGACATGAACTCAAAGATTATTGGTATAATACATTCCAAAAGAGATATTTTAGTGGCCAGAAGACCACTACCCAACAATCATGCCCATCATCTCAAAGTAAACCAAAAGGATAGAAAAAAGGAACTTAGATAAAATAAATCCAAGAAACAAGGTAACATTATTAAATAGGAAGACAATGACTTCTTGTACTCTATCAATTCCAAGAATAATCCACATAATGAAGTGACATCTAATATGTTGATTTATATGCAATCTGACATATGATAGGAAGAAAAGATTGGTTTTTCACTTGAAGAACTCACCCAAAAAAATCATGTTTATTTGGGTGACGATACTTTCTATAGTGTATAATAAGTTGGAAACATTAATTTACCTTTTTGATGTAGAAAAATAGGGTCCAATAATTTAGTCCAATAATTTTTTCAAGATTTTTCTATTTTTAGAAATTGTATATTTTGAGGACCAGATGTGAACTTCATTTGAATTTTTTTTCATAGTCTAATTTTAATGTTTAGAATATTTCAATATATTTTTAGAGCTACACGCGCTTGCATGTATGACTTACTAAAAATGACAACTTCTAGAAATAGATGTTTTATTTTAGACAATAGTTTTTTTTTTAGATTTGTTGCATGTCAACTCTAAATTTTGAGTTGAGGCTTATTTAAGTATGGTGTGGGTTTATAATTAGTTCAAGAAATCAAAATAAATCAATTCTAATTATTGTTTTAAGATCTGGGCCTATTGATAATTTTTTTGTTCTTATTAGTTTTCAAGTTCATTATCTGGTATTAGAGAAAGTTTGAATTTTGGAGGAGTAAATAATGATGAGAGGACAAGGAGGTATGGTATAGATGAAACAGACTATGCAAGAGCTATAGAGGAAAATTCAAAAATTAACAAAGGTTATCACCAATCATCAAAGAAGAGAAGGTGGTGATGAGGAAGACACAAATCATGATGAAGAAATTCAACAAGAAGAAGAAGAACAAGAAGAAGAACAACAAGAGCAGTCACCATCGATGGAAGAGATGATGGTTTAGTATTTATAAGGAAGAAATGAAAGAATCAAGGTTGATGTTCTAGATTATGGAGGCAGTTTAAAACCAAAGGAGTTTATAGATTGGATGAATAACATGGAGAAGTTATTCAAGTGGAAGACTATGAAAGAAGACAAGCAGGTAAATTTTGCATGCATGAAATTGAAAGTTCATGTAATGATTTGGTGGGATCACCTGTAGAATGAGAGATAGAGAATAGGTAAAGAGAAGATTAATTCATGGAAAAATATGGAGAAGAAGCTGAGGAAGAAATTTATTCCTGTGGATTATGCACAAATCTTATACAAAAGATTTCAAAATTTGAGGCAAAAAGATTATAGTATACAAGAATATATAGATAAATTTTATAAAATTTTCGTACAAGTGGAGCATGATGAAACAAGAGAGCAAATGGATAAAAGGTATGTAAATAGTTTAAAATTTTATATTCAAGATGAATTAAGCATGTATAGAATACTTAATATGGAGGAGGCTTATCAATTAGCTTTGAAGGCAAAAGAAAAAAATAGATAAAATTTTATAAGGACATCTATTGGTCCAAAAAGAGGTGGATCCCCTCCAATAAGGGGATGAGATGGGTTTAATACCACCAGCAGTGGCTTTAATTCCAATAAAGGTGAATCATAGTGTGGTGTAGGAAGGCAAGATAATAATAGGCAAAGGTTTTAATACCAACAAAGAAGAAGAGGATTTCAGAAAGGATGAGGTTATGGAGGTGCTAGATGATCGTTTTGAATCAGTATAGATCTTATGTATATTATAGATGTGGATAAGAAGGACATAGAGAATTTGAGTGTCCAAACTATCAAGATCAAGAAAGGAGGCAAGAAGATCACCCAAGAGTAATTCTAGTTGAGACTGAAATAGAAGAGTAGAATACTAAAGTTACACTAGCAGATGTTGGAAAGAATCTCATGATGAGAAGAACCATGATCGATCCAAAGAAGGAACAAGTGAAAAATAAAGAAGGTGGTGATACATGGCTATGATCAAATATTTTCTAAATAAGATGTACTTCAGGTGGAAAGGTATGGAAAGTAATTATAGATGGTGATAGTTGTGAAAATATGGTTTCTAAAGAAATGATTGAAAAACTAAATTTGTAATGTGAAAAGCATCATAATCCTTATTGTATTTCTCGTTTTAAGAAAGGAAATAAAGTTACAGTAGATAAAAGGTACTTAATCAAGTTTTCTATAGGAAAGAGTTATAATGATGAAATATGGTGTGATGTTATTCTAATAGATGCATGTCATGTGTTATTAGGGAGACCATGGAAATTTGATAGGAAAGTAGTTCATAATGGATCATAGAACACATACACTTTTTGGAAAGGTGGTACAAAGGTAGTTTTGTTACCTCTTAAAGAGGGAGAGAACACAGAAAGCATGCTTTGTACTAAGAATTCATTCAAGATATGAAGGTAGCATGTTGTTGTTATGCATTAGTAGCAAAAGATAAAGAAACAAAAATGGTGCCAATACCAATAGAATTAGTAATAATTTTGAAATAATATGTAGTTGTTATGCTTGATGAGTTACAAGATGGTTTACCATCAAAGAGAGATATTTAACATCACATTGATTTGATTTCAAGATCAGCTCTACCTAATCAAGCAGCTTATAGGATGAGTCCAATAGAACATGCTAAATTAAATAAATAGGTTACTTAATTGATAAAGAAGAAAGTGATAAGGGAGACTATGAACCCATGTGCAACACAAGCATTGCTAACTCTAAATAAAGATGGAGGATGGATAATATGTGTGGATAGTAGATCATTTAATAAAATTACAATAAAGTATAGGTTTCCTATACCTGGTTTAGATGATATGATGTATGTGTTTGTAGGAGAAAATATTTTACCAAGATTGATCTAAGGAGTGGTTACTATCAGACTCAGATTCATGAAGGAGATGAGTGTAAAACTACATTCAAGACTAAGGCTGGCTTATATGAGTGGATGATGATGCCATTCAGATTATCTAATGCACATAACACAATTATGAGGGGATGAATATAGTGATATGAAAATATATTGGTAAGTTTGTGGTGTCTATTTTGATGAAATTTTGATATTCAGTAAGACTAAAGAAGAACACTTACAATATTTGAGAATGGTAATAGATTTGTTAAGAAAGGAGAAGTTGTATGCAACTTTGGAGAAGTATAGGTTTATGCAAAATAATTTGGTATTTTTGGGATTTCTACTTTCAGTAGATGGTGTAAAACTAGATGAAAAAATGATAAAAGTGAGTGTTGAGTGGCATATTCCAAAAAGAATTATAGAGGTATGATGTTTCCATGGTTTAGAAAAAATTTAGAGAAAATTTATTAAAAAATTTAGTAGTATTGTGGCACCAATAACAGATTGCATGAGAGGGAAGAAATTTGCATGGACTAGAGAAACCACATAAAGTTTAAAATTTTGAAGAAGATTATAGAAAGATTAATTTTAACATTACCAAATTTTAACAAAATATTTGAGGTTGATTGTGATGCTTTGTATGTGAGAATTAGTGTTGTACTGAGTCAAGAAGGAAAGCCAGTAGCATATTTCAGTGATAAATTGAATGAGGTAAGAACAAAGTATTCTACTTATGATGTTGAACTTTATGCAATTGTATAAGCATTAAGACATTAGAGGCATTATCTAGTACCTAAGGAGTTTATACTATTTACAAATCATGAGGCTTTGAAGTATGTGAATACACAAAATAAGTTGTATAGCAGGCATGCAAAGTGGGTTTCTTTCTTGTAGGGATATACTTTTTGTTGAAACATAAATTAAAAAAATAGAATCAAGTAGCGGATGCATTGAATAGGAGGGTAGAATTATTAACTACTATGGTGAGTGAAGTAATTAGATTTGAAGCTAGCAAAGAATTATATGATCCTGATCCATATTTTGGAAAGATAGTTGAACAATGTAGGAATCCATTAACAAGTGGGACAGTTCTTATTCATGATAAGTATCTTAAACAAGAAGGTTATATATTTAAGAGGAGACAATTATGTAGTCCAATTGGGTCTCTACGAGACAATATAATAAGATAATTGCATAGTGGCAATTTGGTTGGACATTTTGGTAAGACGAAGACAATAGATTGGGTGGAGGAAAAGTATTTTTGACAAAAGATGAAGAGAGATGTGACAAGGTATGTTTCAAGGTGTAGAATATGTCAGGTGGCTAAAGAACATGCATAAAATACTGGACTCTACATGTCGTTACCGATTCCAAAAAAACATGGATAGATTTGAGTATGGATTTTATGTTGGGAGCCAAACACACAAAGAGGTAACGATTCAATTTTTTTTGTTGTAGAATTTTTTTCTAAAATAGTTCATTTCATTACATGTAAGAAAACCAATGATGCCACTAGATTTGTAGAATTATTTTTTATGGATATTGTGAGATTGCATGGTGTTCTAAAAACTATTACTTAAAATAGAGACACAAAATTTCTAAGTAATTTTTAGAGGACTTTGTGGAAGAAGATGGTTAATTGTATATAATTAAATAGTGCATATCACACACAAATAGATGGACAGATAGATTTTGTGAATAGGAGCTTGGAAAATTTATCAAGATGCATAGTGGGAGAGAAGCCAAATCAATGGGACTTGGATTTACCACAAGTTGAGTTTGCATATAATAGTTCAGTGAATAGATCAACAGGAAATTCACCTTTTCAAAAAATTTATGGGATAAATCCTATGGGTATTTTAGACTTGGTAAAAATTTTAATTACAGATCGAATTAGTGATGATGCAGAAGCATTTTCAGAACATATGCAGCAGTTGTAAGGAGTAAGAAAAAAGTTGTAAGAAAGTAATGAAAAATATAAAGCAATAACATATGTCTAAAGAAGATCCAATGTATTTTAATAAAGAGAATTGGTAATGGTTTACTTGAGGAAAGAAAGATTTCCAAAAGGCACATATAATAATCTGAAGTATAAGAGAATTGAACCATATAGAATTGTGAAGAGAATAAATGATAATGCCTATGAGGTGAGTTTACCATAAAATGTTGATATATATCCAATGGTTAATTTTTTAGATTTATATGAATTCCATGAAGAATATGGTGAAGGTGACGAAGATGAGGAAGTCAATTGGAAACAACATGTTCCAAAGAGAAAAAAGGATAAGATAGTGCAGATTTTGGATATGAAGACAATGAGTACAATGCAATGAAATTATAATAGGTATTTGGTGCAGTGGGAAGGATTGCAACAAGAAGACAACACTTGGATTAAAGAATGGGAGCTGTAGAATATTGACAAGGAAAAATGGAAATAGTATAATTACGCCAACTCATAGGAGCTAAGTTATTTTCAACAAGAGGAGAATGATGCAAAAGAATAGGGTTCAAAAATTTAGTTAAATAATTTTTTCAAGATTTTTCTATTTTTAAAAATTCTATATTTTTAGGACTAAATGTGAATTTCAATTGAATTTCATCCCATAGTATAATTTTAGTGTTGAGAATATTTTGAGATATTTTTAGAATTGCATGTACTTGCATGTGTGACTTACTAAAAATACTAGCAGCTAAAAATAGAAGTTTTATTTTAGACGTTAGTTTTTTTTTTGAATTTTTGAATGTCAACTCGACATTTTGATTTGAGGCTTATTTAAGCATGGTGTGGGTTTGTAATTATTTCAAGCAATCAATGTGAATCAATTCTGAGTATTGTTTCAAGATCTTGGCCTATTGGTAATTTTCTTATTCTCGTTAGTTTTTGGGTTCATTACTTTTAACATGAAAACTTGTAGAATCATAAATGTCTTATATATACCTTTTTGAACCAAGAATCTCTTATCACTCAGTCAACATTTGGACCACAATCTCAACATTGATTTTAACTATACAAGTGGAAAGAAAATGTGTTTGATTTGAGAGAAATATAGAAACCCAAAAATTGTTGCATGAGCATCCAATGTGAGGTGAATGTTTCATATTTATTTCATTTATAAAAATAATCATGCACTTCTTGTAATAGACACAAACTCATAAAAATTATGCAACAAAAGATTTGGTCATGTCAATTTTAAATATCTCGACACACTCCACCGTTATAACATAGTAAGAGGGTTGCCACCTCTTAAAAAAGGTAGAGATAAATGTCAACATTGTTTACCAAGTAAACAATATAGATATCCATTTCAAAATATTACATATCAAACCCATGGAAAACTCGATCTAGTGCATACTGATCTATGTGGACTAATGACACCTAGTCATGTTTGGTTCAAGTAATTCACACTCTTTTTTATGATTTTCCCATTAAAATGCGGGTTTAATATTTGAATATAAATATTTAAGCCTTTGAAACTTTTAAAAGGTTCAAATTTGTTGTTTAAACAAAGACTAGTGAAAAAATTAAAACCCTCTGCTCAGATTATGGGGTGTGGGGAGGAATTTGCTAGTAATGAATTTAAAGTTTTTTTCATGAAAACAATCAATGTTGTCAAGTGGCACCTCCATATACACCTCAACAAAATGTTAGTGTTGAATGGAGGAATGGTACTATCATGGAAATGGTGTGATGTATGCTATGTGATTTAGGATTGATAAAGACATTTTGGGCAGAAGCGATGAATACTAGAGTATATCTACTTAATAGAGTTCCAAATACAACTCTTGATGGGGTAACACCATAAAAACCTGGTGAGGGCATAAGCAATCTATAACACATCTTTGATATTTTTGATGCAAATCATGTATACACAATCCCAAAAAAGAGAGGACAAAATTTGACATGAAATTAGAAAAAAATGTCTTCTTAGGGTACAATTAAGAAGCACTTGTATGTAGATTATTAGATCCAAAGACTAAGAAAAACTACACTAGTGAGGATGTTGAGGCTTTTTAGAAGATAGAAGAACAAGTCCATTCTACTAGCTCATATAGTAAACCAATCAATTCCATAAAGATTGTAAACGATGGAAATCTACAAAAAGAAGAAAATCATGATGGGAACAATGGTGAATCTCGACCACCCATAGGAACCACTCAACATATGAAGAAGTGGTATACAAGTACACTAATAAATGCTAAACTAGATGATTTTCTAAACACATCCACCAGCAGACAAAGGACTCATTATATGGATCGAGGAGAGGTCAATATAGCCTTAATGAGTACAATTGATGAATTTTATGAGCTCTCTATAGTTCAAGAATCCCAACTAACAAAACATTGGAAAGATGCCATGCATGCAAAATATAATTATTTGATGAAGAATAAAATATGGCAGCTTGTAGACCTTACACCAGGTAAAAATATAATTGGATGGAAGTGGATCTTCAAGACAAGGTACAAAGAAGATGGGAGTATCAACAAGTACAAGGCAAGGTTGGTTGTAAAGGGGTCTGCTCAGAAATAAGGAATCAACTATGAAAAGATTTTGCTCTAATAGCCAAGATTAAAACTATCAAGATGATTTTTTTCTCTAATTACATAGTTTGGTTGGAAATTCCATCAAATGTGAGTCAAGAATGCCTTTATTAATGGAGACTTACATGAATAAGTCTACATGACTCAATCCAAAGGTTTTATCATTCTAGGAAAAGAAGATAAAGTTTGTAGACTTATCAAATCATTGTATGATCTTAAATAGGCTCCCAGGGCATGGCATATAAAAATTGGTGAGTATCTATTGAAACATGGAATAAAAATAATTCCATATGATCCTAAACTCTACCTCAAACAGCAAGGGGGGCTAGTGATCATTTTTGTATATGTCGATGATCTAGTCATCAAAACCAATTTAGTTAAGATGATTGAGACAACAAAGAAAGATTCTAATCAATCATTCAACATGGCAGACCTTGGGCTTATATATTATTATTTGTTTGGAAGTTTGTCAAAATTAAAATCACATATTTGTATCTCAGGTCAAATATGCCAAGACAATGCTCGATAAGTTTCACATGATAAATTGTAAGCTAATTGCTACACCAATGGAGATAAGACTTCAACTATCTCAAGTAGATTCATCACCATAGGTAAATATAACTCTATATCTATTGTTGATAGGAAGTCTCATTTATTTGACTTATAATAGGCTAGACATCAGTTATGCTATCATTTATCTTTCATAGTTCATGCAAGAAGCCATAGTCAACCACTAGAAAACATTAAAGTGAGTATTGAGATACATCAGAGGAACCATGAATTTTGGCCTAAAATACAATAATAATGATAATTTATTATCAATAGGATAATTAGATTTAGATCATGTAGGGAACATTGATGACAAAAAATCTACTTTAGGGTTTATATTTTCTTAGGATCTGAACTGATATCATGGGGGAGTAAGAAAAAAAATTGTGTTTAAGGTCTAAAAAATAAGAATATCGTGTAGCAAGAGGATTTATCTATGAATCAATTTGGCTCAAACATATAATTAAATGATTTTAAATACCAACCAATCATCCAATAATACTTTATATAGATAATTAAGGAGTTGTGAAGCTTCTTCGCAATCCTTTGTATTTCATGAACACACCAAACACATTGAGGTGAAAGGAGATTTCATTCATAAACATGTTTAAAACAACATTAAACTCTAATATTATCTAATAGACCAGCAATGTGAAGATATTTTTACTAAAGCACTTGCACAGGAAAAAATTGAGGCATTCAGAGAATTTCTTTCCTATGAGATAATGTTGAATTAAGGGTGGAATATTAGGATGATTAATTCACCAAATTAGAAAGTATATTTTAATTATTAATGTTTTAATAGGGTTTTTTTATTATTTGAACTTTCTTTAAGCATATTGTAAACCGGAAGGTTTATTATTAGCCACCTTACTTCATAGGGATAACAGGATAATGCCATCCCTAATATGTAGGGAATATTTTTGGCATATGATTTTTGTATAAATAAAGCCTTGTAACCTCATGTAAGTGGATTGAATAAAAATCACTTAGTTCATTCTTAAGAGGTGTGTCAAGATTGTAATCATGTAAAATTAGAGCTATTTAATAGAAACCGAAAATAATATCATAATCCTAATCTAAGTTAAGCATAATACTTTCAATTAAGCTAGAAAGGAAAGAAGTATATCACCACTTACCACAAATACCTACTTGTTGTGTTGATTTGCTCAATGCTTGTTGGATTGTTGATGCTCAACTAGACATGTGCGATAATTTTGACATCATGTCCTTTAGATTGATGATGGGATGCTAGGATGATGCTGATAGCTTGTTCTCACAATGGCATTATCTACTTAAGCTATTTAATCTTGTTGTAAACGATGGAGGGGGGCTTAATTTATAGATTTTTGGTGGGGGTAAATGCGATGGTTAGACTTGATTTGAAATTGATGGCTAAGTTTCAATCAACATCTTCATTCGGGAGTTGGCTTTTAAATTAATGATGTTGGAGAGGTATGGTCTTGTTTTGATGAATGATGGATTTGATTGCACGTGCTTCTTGACTTGGATTTTGGGAATTTGATGACTTGATTTGAGATTTGATGATTTGATTTAAATTTAATTTAATTTGTTTATTTTTTAGAATTATGTGTGCATGAATTTTGTTATTAGGACTAATCAACTAACTTATTATGAGTAGTTAGTTAATTAATTAGGAGGTGATATTAGGAGAATTAGTTGGTATAATGGTTTCTTATAAATGGGATTCGAGATGATTAAGAATGAATTAAGGATGAATAGAGATTAATACAAATGATTAAAGATAAATAAAGATGGTTATAAATAAATAAGGACAATTAAAAATAAATTAAAGATGATGTTAATATATGTATCAAAAATGAAGTACCTACACCAACCAACTACATTTTAGTGTAACCATTTATATACTATAATTTTATACAATTAATTGATATGCTAATAGTTTCTAGTAAAAAATAAAATAAAATTATATTATTAAATTCAATTAAACACAAACACATTGAAACATTGACTAATAAATTAATAAACCAACACCTTCAAAACTTTCAAGGTGCAATCTCTATCCCTTTCGGTAAAGCTGTCAAAATATTTAATGCCTAACTAATATCCTTGGTTATCTTCTTTCTCTGTTATGAGGGGAGACAACCTTTTCCCTTTTATTAGGACTTTCAACTACTAGTCCCGTGGAGAGCATTACAAAGTTTTCTTAACATGAGCTACATAAAAATTTAAGGTAGGTTTTAGTGGTATATATTTTCCTTTATGTTACAGTTTTTAAATCAGGTTTTTGTTAGAATTTTATATAAATATAATCATTAAAATTTATCCACTTATACAATACCATTTGTACTAAAATCCTTAGTAAGAAAGACAGCCAGTACTGAAAACGTCGCATGAGCTATCCATAAATAAATAAATGTGCAAAAATAGCTACTCCCTTTTTAAAAAAGAGATAATCTGTATGTTCAATTTTTTTTTTTTAAAGATTATAATAAATTTATTTTTGTCTGTTTATCTTAGGGTTTTACACCCAAAAAAATTCATTGTGCAGGTGTAATTAAGAAGCTTTTAGAACTGAGACCTGTGCTTGCTACACAAGCAGATAATTTCTATAGAACACCATTACACATGGCTGCATTGATTCCAGTTTCTAAAATAAACCCATGGAATATTTTTGAAATGAACGGAAAGAAAATCTACCAAATTGCGGAAATGCTTATTAAGGAAGATATCCTTTCTTGTTACAAAGTGGACCAGAATAAGCAGTCTGCACTTTACATAGCAGCGAAAGTGGGGAATGCAATTTTAGTGAAAGAGATATTAAAGCATAGTAAGGATTGTTTAGAAATGGTAGACAAGGACGGTAGAAATGCCTTACACCTTGCCGTCAAAAATGCAGCTCATATATTTAACACAGTTGAATATGATCTCGAAACTATAATAATATCTGTAATGTCAAAGAGACTGATTGATTGCGTTGACCACAACGGGCAAACAGCATTAGACATAGCAGTAGAGAACAGAAGTGAAGACTCACAACTTTATGTAAGTGTAAGTGACTTGGCCACAAATGAAAGTTGAAGGTTTTGTTTTTAAACATGAAAGTGAAGCCAGGTACTAATTTAGGATAGGATTCTTCCTTTACAATATGTAAAAGGATTTCTTTATGTTTGTCTTATAAATATGTTTTTATTATAGAGTAATCAGTAGAGCAGGGAGAAGTGCATTCCCTCACAATCACAGGTCTCTTAAGTTTTTTCTTTGGATTGAAATGCACTCTAGTGTGTCTAAATGTAACTGTGTTAAACGCAGAAGATATCAGATTAAAAACTATCTACTTACACTCATTTTTTTTATTGTTTTGATCTGATTTTATTATAGATCATAGACTATCTATTAAGAAGCGGTGCTACCAGGAAGATTCCACAGGCAGGAGCAAATAAGAGCTCATCAAGTACTGCTGTAAAATCGGGGTGGAAAACGGAGTTTATGTCAATAAGTGCAGTGTTAATTGCAACAGTTGCTTTTACAGCTGCTTTCACTCTGCCAGGGGGTCTTGATTCCCAAGCGAAGGACACACCAGCCCCTGTATTGATTAACACCTTAGTCTTCAAGTTGTTTGTGATATTTGACACCTTCGCCTTCTGTTATTCTATTGCTTCAATATTTCTCCCTACTTATGCACTTTTTGGTAACAAAGTAGAAGACCCAATGATATATAAAATCAGTTTGAATGCATTATGGATAGCATTGTTATCACTGTCATTAACATTTGGTGCAGCAATACACTTGGTTGTGGCACCCAAGTGTTTATGGTTGGCAGTTCTTGTCTGGGCTATGGTGTTCCTTCTTCTTGTACATATAAGGGTACCGTCAGCGCGAAAATTGACATTGTTCCCTCAGTCACATCTACACCTATACATAGAGTTTGCATTACTTGTGTTTCCTCCCATGGTTTTCATAGTTTACATGGTATTCCTCTCTGGTAGAATTCTCCGTTTTACAATCCGTTGGGCGAGGAAGAAGGTGCATGGAATCTCCCCTTCAAAATACTTTCAATTTCCTCCTCCACAGATTATAACCAGATATCGAACACCAACTGCACAGCCAAACGCAATCCTATGAGTTTAAGTAGTCTGTCCGAAAAAATCTTGGAACACTGAAATACATGCAAAGAGATTGTTCCAATTATATAATGAAGTTCCTAGAAGAAATGAAGCTTCAACAAAGATGTGGAACAGAGGAAAAAGGCCATTGAGCTTTTTCCAATGCATCTTTTTAACAAAAAGATATCTTGTTTTGTATCCATAGTTAGGTAGATAAGGATTTTTAAAGTTCAATTATTCAACGATCAGAAATATTTTTAAAGTCCAAAATCATTCAAGGATCAGAAATATTTTTGAAAGTCAAACTCTTTTTATACATAGTAAGATAAAAAAAAAAAAATTTGATCGTTTTGATTATTTTTATTGGTGTGGAAGCAAGATTAGATAATGTAATTTTTTATCCAAGCAAGGTTCTTAATTTTTTTAATAAACTAACGACATTACTTTTGTATAAAGTAGTTCAAGCTAGGAGTTAAAGGTTTGTATGGTGTAGTTTAGGTTTTTTATTACTAATCAGAGAAGAGAAGAGAGGAGTTAATAGATAAAAATTTAAAATTTATGTTTGTTGTTATTGTTATTATTATTATCATTATTATCTAGTTTTATTTTATATGATATTGAGTTTTTTATTTTAATAAAAATTATTTTTTAATAAATTTTTTATAAGTTAAATAATTTCACCAATAAATTAATAATTTTTTAATATTAAAAAAAAATTATTTATATATATTTAAAACTAACAAAGAAATAAAAATCTAACAATAATTAATAATATAATTATTTAAATGTTTTTTAAATTCAATTTATTTATAATTTAAAATAAATTTAAATGGATGTAATAAAATACTATCATATAATTTTTTAATAAATTCTTTCAAATAAATAAATTCTTATTTATTTTTCTACAATTTAAATTAACTTACTTTTAAATTACCATTACCAATTCAATTTCAAATTTATTTATAAAATTTATTATAAAAAACTATTGTTTTCCTATTTTCTTTTTATATTACGTCCATATAAAAAATATATATACCTCACTCTCTTTAGAGACTTGACATGTCTCATTTGAGACGTGCTTACTTTATAATATACACAACTCGACATTTGTCCTTTTTAAGTTACGATAGTTTAATCATAACTTGTCACTTTGCATTTATTATGTTTAAATTCCAATCATAACATGTCACTTTGCATTTATTATGTTTGGCATATATATTTTTTTTAAATAACTTTTTTTTAATTTGAAATTATTTCTATTTTAATTGGTAGAAATAATTTCTTAGTTATATAAGAAATTTTAGATTAATAAAAAATAGATATTTTTAAAGCTTACTAAAAGGAGTGTTTCATGTTGTTTTTTAAAAAACTATTATGTAATTAAAATTTAATATATTTAAAAAAATACAAACAAGTTATAATGGACTTCTATTGCCTATGTTAGGGAACTTTTTCCCTCAATACTTTTGTTTGGTTTGTTTTTAATGGTTTTGTTTACATTATGTGTCAAAAAAATACATAGAGTATCAATATAGGTGATGTCAATGATATCTTATTTTATTTCTTCATTTTGACTATTTTTTTACTCTAAAGAGGTGTAATATATAGGTTTTTGTTAGTAATGAACACTTATTTTGTATTCCTAATTTTTTTTATTGAACTATTGAGCAAAACCATATATGTGTTGTACAAAATAGATATGGATTCAAGTTTACAAAATACTCACAATGAATGTTTTGTTTTATTTGTAATTTTCATTTTTTGTTGAATAAATATGTGATATTGAAATATTTGCTATCTGTTTTGCGAAAATAGCATGCAATTCCCTAAGCAAAACATGTCTATATGTATTAAAAGCAAGCAAAGAAGGAAATTGTGCAATGCGCAAGTTTTTGTTTCCAATAAACACCTATTTTGTGGTCCTACATATAGTTTATTTAAATGTCCTATAATTGAGATATAATTGTCAGTAGAATAGTGTGAATTTTACTTCAGACATCTTTTGTATAAGTACGAACGATTGTTAAACACACAAGTTTGTATAGTTGGCCTAACTAGTCATATGAGACAATGTTAGTATTGAAATATGCATTGTCAATATTGAATTATGTGAAAGTGGAAACGAAAGGTCAAAGAAATAAAGAATCATCTTGTCTTCAAAGTCTATATATACTCAGTAAGGGTAGAGGAATATGGTTAGCTCTCCAAAATAATTTTTTATTCAATAATTTTTTTTTGGATTTACGCATTATTAAAACTTGTTATGTAGTCTATGTAAGAATTCTTTGGGAACTAATGTATCTTCATTCTATCAGATAGTATAAATTATATTTGTCTACCTATAAGGATGAATATGACTAGTCAATATACTTAATGCAAATATATATGTTTTTTTGACATTCAATCCATACCTAACCATGATAAATTTCATACAATTCCATGCACTCTCTTTGAGCTATGTTCTGATTTAAAATCTTAACATTTAAAACAATTAGCATGTGCTAATGAGGAAGGGACCAATGCTACCAATGGTTTCATTGTCAGGACCTCATAATGTTAACATGGTTTTCTATTCAAAGGGTCCTAAAGAATTGGTAAGAATTAAGGATACATGTAATTGATGAAAAAAATGTAAGGCTAGGAATGTATGTCCATGATATCATTTCTATCCATATATATGAATAAATATATGAAATATTTTGGTTTTAGTTTCATGAGTTGTTAGTAGCATGGCTATTTGATAGCTTTGATAATATCTTATCTAGATATTTATCTTGCACAAACCAACATAAAGACAAATACTCAGACAATAATTGAACACATAACAGACTACTTTTTCCTCTATATTAAATCATTCAGGAATTACATATATATAGGAAAAGTCTTTCCTATAAACAAAGAGAATCATATCTCCACAAATGACTCATCATATCCCTATGATCACTCTCAAATAATAACAAACCTATAAATGTAATATTGTTGTTACACATAAAAATATGACTCTCAAATATTATATTTTAACAACTAACCAAATATACCTATTAGTGACTTATTACTTATATAATTATTCATATTACAATGTTCACTAGAATTACATGTGAGTGTTATTTTTCCTAACATTCCCCCTTATTACTTACATGGTAATTTTTATTTCATAGGACTTGATGAAGGTAGAGAAGGAACATCATAACCTCTCATCGACCATTCACTATCGGGAACATCATCAATCAAATTCAGTGTGGGTACTTCAAACATGGACCATTTACTAGCAACCATTCACTGAGGGAACATCATCAACCTATACAGTGTGGGATCTACAAGCAAAAACTGTCAGTGTAACCTTCACTCATGCATATCATAAATACATATTTATGTAGTGTATCATGTAATAAAACAGGAAACACACCTCTTATTTGCCACATATAAAGTAGAATAGAAAATTGAAAATACATGAAAAAAATTAAAAATGAGGATTAATCCTCATTATCACATTCGTAGCCTCTAGACATGATTGTTGCTACTCAATCTTGTACAATGTAGATAGTCACCACTATCACTATTAATCATTCTCAACATAGTAATTTTTGTACATCTTATTTAGCACTATAGTAAAAATAGCCCCATGATTACTAGGTAATGAGAGGTATATAGATCTTCCTTCCTCCAATGCTTCCAACCTCTTTTGTGTCTCTACTCACCTAGATGATTAAAAATTGAAACTCAAATATTTTCATATTATATTTATTTTATCATCCCCTACAATATAAAATGTTGTGGATGTCAATTTATACCAAAAATACATATTTTTAAAATTAAATTATTGAACTTTTGATGACATAAAAAGACACTAGAATTGACTATATTAACTCTGATAAAATAATAATACAATAGTATGACTCAACTTTATACCTAAACTAACAAGATGACATGGAATAATTGTGACCTCATAAGTTATGACATGCATTGGACTCCATAAACCCAATGTAGACTAATTTAATTTAAAAAATAATGACTTCAATCTTTGACAAAATAATTTTGTCAAAGTAGAGCTAATGCGTACAAACCAAAAACATCAAATATGAACATGGAACGAGATTGGAAGACATGAAAAAAATTGCATGTATGATCTGTGCAATGACTTCAAAATGATGAAAAGTTTGAATCAACAGCCAGACACAATATTTGCCCAGCATACATATCTATATTTGACCTGACGCAATCTGGATCTGATACTAAATACGCATACAAGATAGAGAAGACTAGGCCTCTTAGATCTGAAATTAATTGAAGTTCAAGATGCTACTAGAATTTTTGGCGTGTATTCAAGAGCCCAAGAGTGGGTAAAGACTCAACAATAATCTTTAAATCTTGAAACATAGAAGCTGATGCATGCGTTGTGTGTATAAACGGCAATCGAGAAACGTAATCTGAAAAGGTGTCATGTTGATCAAATGGTAAAAGAATATAACGAGGGCACAAAATAGATGACAAATTGAATTACGGGCCGTTCGAATGGAACACGAACAAGACTACGATGTCAATAAATGATATCTCCATATCCTCCATGGATTTGTAACCAAAAACATGAGATGTACATGAAGCTCCTATCTGACATGCACTTAATGATTGTTGAGAGTATATCCAAAATACCGAATGAGTGCTACAAAATAATATCTTATTAAACTCTAAATACCATCTGACCATGCTACAGAAACAAAAATCTAATCTTTCATCTACGGGGGCCAGTAGAATAAATGGTGAGTTTGCCCCTTATAAATCCCTAGAAGCCTATTCGTGTTTTGATACTACTGATAACTTTTGTAAAAGATTATATAGAGATATATCTCATACAAACCAATATAATGACAAATACTTGGACAGTATTTGAACACATAATATATTATTCTATCGTTTATATTAAATCAGGGGTTACATATGTAGAAAAATACTTTCCTATAAATAAGGAGAATCATATCTCCAAAAATAATTCATAATATTTTTATGATCATTTTCAAACAATAACAAATCTATGTGCATAATATTGTTGTTAAACATAAACAATATGACTCTCAAATATTGTATTTTAAAAACTAATCAAATATACTTATTAGTGAATTATTACTCGTTTAATTATTCACATTACAATGTTCACTCAAATTACATATGAGTGTTATTTTTCCTAAAACTATCCAAACTCGAATACTATTGTTTTAGATTAACTAAAACCAAATATTTTATTTGGAATGAATAAAAATTTGAATAGTTGTGAAACCTAGACATTGAGTGGACTCATGTGATTGATCATTGGGTGAAGACTACCTTTGATAGGCACATTGATGAATTTGTTGTGCATGGGTACATTGTGTTTGAAGTTGCATACAATTTGTTTGCAAGGGGAATCAAATGTAAAAAAATTAAGTGACTTCCTTTATTGTTGAAAATGCTGGTTGAGAAAAAGCCATGGTACAAATTTTAATTGGCATGGATTATTTGGGTAGAAGTAGCATGTGGGTGTGAATCGAATAGGATGAATGAATGGTAGAGGAACCTTGGACACTAGACCAATTAATCGAAGCCAAAATGATGGATATAATGAAGGTAAAAGATGCTAAATGTATTTTAGGGATTCAACAAGAGCTTCAAAAATGGAAATGATGGAACAAGAAACTCAATGTAGAAGATGAAGGGATAAATGTAGTTACAAGTAGTAGAAGTAGAGACATTATAGAGGGAACATGAGGAACTAAACCTCCAAACGAAGAGGCCAGATATGATGCTTAGATGAACAAGAAGAAACTGAAAGGAATGTAGAAACTGAAGGGAATGCAGGGACCAACTAGGAATTGGATACTAACTCAGAAGTTGAAGAGAAAGGAGAATGGAGAAGCACTGAAAGAATAGTTTAAAAATAGATAGAACTAATAAGTAGTTGATTTAGTGAACAACTACAGATGCAATGATTATATTTAGAATGGGAAGGATAGTATTTTTGAGGTGCTCTAATAAAATATATGTTCAAGTCAGCTTTATAAGTGGTCATTATAGACACTCCAAGGGGACTCATCCCCTATGCCTAGTTTAATTACAAGGATCAGTGGACTATAAGTATTTAAGGATTTGAAAATAATTGAGAAGTGCTTTGAATAAGTTATAGGAGTTTTAGAGAGACATAAAAAGGAAGTTAAAGGTGAAGCCAGATCATTAACTGATCTTAACACACTTATTATACCAACTAGCATCATACTTAAATTGCATATATCAGTGAAGGCATTCCCTAAACCAATATCAATAGTCCACTATCAGTAACTATGGCACTTCATGTGGGATAATTTCACATTGTGCCATATGATGGGTCTGCTAACCATGAATAATTTTTTTTGATGTGCAAAATAAAGTGTTAGGATAAAGGTGCCACTATAGATGAAGATAAGAGGTGTGAGATTATAGGAGACTTGACATCTATAGATCTAGAATTCATATTCATTAATAACCATGATAAGATATCCTTAACTAATGTTAAGAACCAATTTATGGGATAATTCAAAATGTATAAGTGTGCCAACTAGACTATCCAAGATTTCAAAAAAAAAAAAAAATAAAAATAAAAAAATAAGAAAATATATATGGGAGTGTGATAGATTATTCTATGCTATTACAAATAAAGTAAAATTAATGTTTTAAGATGTTAATAAATCTTCATGGTTTTTTGATGGACTGTACAATAAGATTTGCTTCACAATATCTCAAACTAAGTTTCCCACCAAAATTAAAGCTAGGGTAGTTATGATTAAGGTGGAGAAAATAGAGGACCATGGGGACTATCATACAAGTAATATGAAAATCGATGCTAAATTGGATGTGCTACTATGTAGAGTGTAGGATCTTTTGGAAAGAAAATGACCCATGCTAGCTATATGGTGGATTGAATGTGGGAAAATATGCCATAAAAGTGAATGTCAAAGAATAAAGACACTACAATCTATGTTAACCATGGGCCATAAAACCATTAATTGTCACTTATTACAACATTATGTGTGACAACCAAAAAGTGTGTATTTCAATTTTTATAAATCCCATAAAGATGAACAAAATAATTATAGAGATCTTCAAGAGATAATATATGATATCACTGAAATTGTCTTTGCAGTCACCATGAAATAGCCTCGTACATTGATATGATAACACAAGTTAGATGGGGTCTCCCAAAAACACACCCTCCACCTGAATATAAACTTGGATGGACACCTCCTCTACCTTAGTATGAATAGGGATGGGCTACAACATACCAACAATAATAACCCAGTTGGGTCTTACCCATGCAGTAATGTCAACCTAATTAGGCACCTCCATCCCCTTAGAAAAAATATGGAGGATATTCCAATCAAAAAAAAGAATAAGGATCACATCAAAGACATGGAGGTTATCACAGTAGCAACCAACATTAAAGTCAAGGGAATAAATAGTATCGACAACTGATTATTTATTATCTATGTGGTGAATTAAGCCATATCACACGAAATTGTCCCTCTAATCCTCAAAGTGAAATTTATTTCATATATCTTAGAGTTGTAAGACAAAATAATACTAAAGATTTCTTGATTTAACTAAAAAAAGAGGAAAGAGAATAAAATGTGAAAGGTGAACATGGTAATCTCTTGATCAAAGGACTAAGGTTTTTCCTAGACTGTTAGAAGGAATCAACATAGGGAATGATATCTTGCACCTCTAAAGATTCATACATAAACTTTAATATGGAAGGTACATGAACAAAAATATCTAGATCCTATGAGAGAGAAGGTTTTGATGAATGAAGTGACCCATCTATTTTAGTCAACACAAAATAAGGATACTATTGAAGGATATATTGTTACAATAGAGGCAAAAATATATGTATAGATCTTAAAAATATTTTGAGAGGAGGGAATAATAATAGCATTAACAGACTTTATATAATTAGTAAGTACCCCACAAAATGAATATATTTCTCTAAATATAATAAATTAATTATATAGTTTTTAGATTGTGCACAAAGTAATCAACAAATAAAATAGACAATGGTTTGGTATGTTAAAACTAAAAACTATGGGATGTGGATGCAATAAGGAATATGGATATTATAGGGTATGAAATTCCTAGTGCTATTTTTTACTTTTGATTTACTAGAAATATGATTCCTAAATCTACATGAGAAGCTATTAGAAGGAAATTTAAATGCTACAATCTTGTAATTCCCAATTTAGTATAATATGATCAAGTAAATCCTATAGGAGGGCTTATAATGTAGAGATAAAATTATGTAATCTAATTGTATGGGGAGTTCAAGGTGATTGAGATGAATATAAATTAAACTCACTACTCAGCTCTAATCGAGAATAAATGGGCCTTTGATGATCACATGACCATAAATATGGTATATAATCAATTAGAAGCACATCCAAAATATGTTATTATTTTAATACCATTAAAAAGGTCTAAGCCCAAGCTATATGTAATGCCAAAATAACATTTCTCTCAATATGAAAACTAGGAAGGTAGTTGGTTTAAAGTTAATCTAGAGCTTAAGTCAGAAGCAATATTAAGTATGAATTTTAGTTATGGTTCATATCCCAAAAAGGGGATACCATGGATGCATAAGGGAGGATATCAAAGGGTCCAAATAATTTAGAAATCATAGTCATTTCCTTATTTATAAAGAGTTGGGTATAAATCTCGTTTAATGTGATCTCCAAAATGGTCAAAATTTCACATTTTTATTAGGTATATACTACTAATAGACTTTATATTGAATCAACTACAAAAGTTGTTATGCTTTAGGAGTTAGCTTCATCTATTAGCAGTGATTCAAATGTCCACATAATCAATTGGGTATGAGGAGATCATGAAGTGTGGCATATGTGAATGGTCTTCACCACAAAGAGGTAGATATCTCAATATTTTACTACAAAGGGTTTGAAAGTGGTTTTTTCATAGGTTAGAGAATCATCTTCCAATTTCAGAGACATGAGGTAGTGTGCGCAATTATGTGTTGAAGGGAGTTGGGTCTAGTTGGTAGGTTGTCAAAATATACATTAAACTCAACTAGGAGGAAACATTCATAATGTTTCAATAATTATTTAATATCACATCTTTTATTTCAAAAAATTGGACCTTTTCTTTAGGGAGGAAAAAAATTATAGATGTATTTCCATGCATGTGTTGATGCATGAAAATATAAAAGAATCAAACCAAGATAATGGGTGCATATTTTTCAATGAACCTTAGCCCCTTTACCAAAATCTTGACATATACACCTGGATCATAGATGAGAGACTAATATATGGCCCCAAATATATCTAGACTTCATTAAAACTTTTGTGTTTATCTGACAAAAGCTAGATGGTGTTTAGAGTTTGTATATATTAATTATTTTTGTGTGTCATGGCTATGTAGAGGATATACACTCTATGAATGAGCTAAAATATAAATCTAGAGCCAAAACTTGTATTTATATGGCTATAAAAGGTTTTATTTTGAGGTCCTACAATATGATCTAGGATAATTAAAGGGTATGTACTCACATAAGTAATGAGGAGTATTTGGATGTAAAAGGATTATTTGAGCCCAAAAGGAATAAATAGATATGTAATAAGAGGAATGTGGATAAGGTTAAATAAGATTAGTTGTTTAATTTGAATATCATAGAGCAAACATGAAAAAGGGCAGTGATGTGTTCTATAATTGTGGAAGCATGCAAAATTTTCCAGGAACCATTGCAATTTTTTTATTACATCATTACAAAGAAAACAACAAATATCATAACCATTAGGGATTAATATCCATAATAATAACTTTAAAATTTTTTTCAATAATTTTAAGAATATAAATGTGTTTTCCTATCTAAATTCATTAAAGTTAAGGGTGTAGATGTTTATTTTGGAGAGACACATATTGACCTAAAAGAGTGCTCATGAACAATAAATAAGAGACCCTATAAGATAAATCCCAATGTGAAAATAAATGTAAAAGGAGAAATTGATTGAATGGTATAAACTAGAATCATTTATCCAGTTGAGAGGTCATATTGGGTTAGTCCCATGGTAGTTAAACTTAAGAAGATAGGGGAAATATGAGTCCATGGAGATTATCGTGTACTTAATGATTTGTGTCATTGATCCCTTATTCCATTTATTGATGAGGTATTTTAATGTATCAAATGGTATGGAATCAACTCATACACAAATGGTATTAGTGGATATAAACAAATTCCCATCACAATTGAAGATCAATCAAATATGACTTTCACAACATAATGGGGGTCGTTTGCTTATAAAGTGATGTCATTTGGACTAAAAAATATACCATTAGTTTTATCTGGAGTATTTTTTACTACATTCAATGAATCCATTCATTTATTTTATAGAATTATATTAGGATGATTGGGTAGTTTTTTCTTTATTTAAAGAACACCTGTCTAAGTTGTGATTAATATTGGAAAGTTGTTTTGCACTACAAATTATCTTGAATTTAAAGAGGTGTTTATTTTTCACATCATTTGAAATTATACTTGGACATGTTATTTATAGTGATGGGATTTTGATTGACTAAAAAAATTGTAGTAATAATGGGGTTTAAATCACCAATCAACCCATCAGAAGTGTGATATTTCTAGGTCATACTAGATATTATCGCAAGTTCATTTTCAAAGACATAGCCATGTCAAAACCTCTAGAAGAATAATTATGAAAGCAAAAAAAATTGAATAGACTTCTGAATGTTATAAATCTTAAAAACACTAATTTTAGTTTTCATATATTGAAATAAAAAAAAATCATGTTCATGTTGATACATCTATTTCACCAATTAGATCCATACTAGTGTAGTCAGGTGAAGGAGCCCTACATCACTTGACAAATTTCATAAGTTACATGTTTTCTATGGCTAATAAAAATTGCACCATAATAGAGATAACAACTCTATGGATTATAATCACATTAAATAATTATAATCATTATTTGCTATCTATTCTATTTGATTTTTTTAGAGATCACCAATCATTTTGATAACGCATTAATAAACAAATGTTGGAAGGAATAATTTCAATGTGGATAATTACTTTTCAAGAATTATAGTTTAAAATTAATGTAAATCTAGGAAGGAAAAAATGTTAGACCATACCATCTTAGACATATTAAAATAGGATAAGAACTAGAAGACTTCTAAGATGAATCACACAATACTCACCAATTCAAAGTAGGTTTGATCATTGAACAACTTGAAGAAATCATAACCTTTCTTCATAATGGTTCATCTCTTGAATATTATATAGAAATTGATAGGAAATAACTTGTCTCATGTGATTTACTTTTTATCATTATCATCACTAGATTCATTTATAAGCTAGGTAAAGGTGATGTCCGTTCTAGAATATCCTTATAACATTAAAGACCATAACTGTTAGAGGAATCACCTTAGGGAGTTTTGGGAGGATGCTTTGTACTAAAATTGACTATGTGTAAGATATTATAGAGTGGGTTGTGGTGGAAAACATTGTTTTATGATTTATATAGGGTTTTGAAATACTATGGCATTTGTCAGCACATATGAAAACCTAATAATATAGGATGAGATGCCTTTGAATCTAGTCATGGCTGCATACTTAATCAAACAATGGGGTATTTATTTCATGGAATATATTAACACCATATCCAATTAATCTAATTCCATGTAAGTTATAGATATGATAGATTATTTCATTAAATGGTTGGAGGCAATTGTGACTCTAAATTGTAGTGCAAAAGATGTTGAAAATAAGTTATAAAAATATATTATAACAAGGTTTGAATGTTTACAAAAATTAATAAGAGATAGGGGAACACATTTTATAAATAATATTATCAAAACCTTAACATAATAATTCATTATTTTACACCAAAAGAGTTCAACATATGATCCTTAGGAAAATGGGAAAGTAGAAGTGCCCAATAAGGTTCTTGAAAAGATGTTTACTAAGATTTTTAATTTGAAAAGTAGGAAGATAGAATCCAAACAATATGTTATGTCTTTAGATAAAGTTATAAGCATTTGAGAAGATACATCCCATTCAATTAGTCTATGGAATGGAAGTTGTGATACCAATAGAATAATGTGCACCCAACCAAAAAATTATAATAAAAACATGGTTGTGTGATAAATAATCCTTAAACAAACACATGTTGGAGCTAAACAACCTGGAAGAAATAAGGTGATTTGAGAAATGGAATTAAAAGGACTAGAAGCAAGGTCCAAAATGATGCTATGGTCACACCCTAGGAACTAAGGAGTTTCAACTTGGATGATGGTCTTATTATATGAAAGTAGGTCCAATGCACAACTAGTCAAGTTATAGATTCAATGTAGGGGTCATTTTATAATACATCATCTATCTTACTAAGGAACTATAGCACTGAGATATTTTTAATAACATATTATAACTAGAAGAATAAATGGTAGTATGCTCAAGCCCTACCATCAAGTAGAGTAGCATTTCACTTTTGTTCTCATTTTGTAAGTTTGGCAGGAGTAGATGATATAATTAGGAGAGCATAACATAATTATAGTCATAGGAAGTAAAATGATGCATCCCAATGAAGATTTCATAACCCATTTCAGCAACAATTTTATATTAGGTTCACAGGAGGGATCTATGATAGATTTGTGATTTAATCAAGTACAATAAGGATGTTCAAACATTATAATGAGAAATGACCAAAATTAATGGCAACTAGTTGAGGAGGAAATTAATGACAAGACACAATCCTGATGGAATAATTTTGACCCTTATGAATTTATTGAAGTGGAAAACATTGTGGTTTTCTCAACCAAAAGGAGCCACACCTACATAAGAATCACTTGCCTTCCTAACTCACTTTGAGGATCATATGTTTAATGGTTGGTGACATTTCTTATCTTTGGGAAACATGGCAAGCTAATAATGACCCTTATAAGTAGATACAATGGAGGATCTATTCATCTATCACCCAAGGTAACACTTCACATCATGATACGAGTCTCTTGAGGATACTTGAAGGATAAACTATTTAAATGGATTTACAATGGTTATATGTTGAATAAAATTCAATAAGAGTTGTAAAATTGTAGAACATGTAACAAAACGTACAAAAGTAGATGTGAACACAACTATTATGCATGCAACATAGGAGATTGGCAGAATGGTGCCACTTCTATTCAGTATAAATAATAGGTAAAATTAAATATGCATATAATTCATAATAAGAAAATAAATTCAAATTCATGTGAGCAAAAAGGTATAAACATAAAAATTGATTTACTTAGTCTAAAGTGTCACCAAATAAGGCAAAGAAAATAAGTTCATGTGACAAGAGAGGGATAAAAATTTTAACTGGTTTACCTAGTATAGGAAGATATCCTCTAATGCAATATGTTCAAGGTATGCAAGTATTCACAATGGTTGATTATGAAAGAGGATAATGGTAACTCATTTGGTCACTATGTGAGTCTCCTATTGATGTCTATCACCATTTTTAGTGTCTTATAATATATCATTATAAGGAAGTAGTTAAAATTGATGGTTAAAAAAGTAGACAATTAAAATAATGGTTAAGCTTATGTTGATTTCATGGCTTGAATTCATTTTAAGTGTGATGGTTACACTTCCATATATGCAATATTGATGATAGGATCCATAACATGATGCATACCTTAGGAATGCCATCTCTCATTTCATGTGGTATAATAGTTCTGATGCATGGATGATCAATCATGTGTTGAGTTATATTTATGTGCATTATGATACAAGGTGTTGTTTAAGCATGTATGGGTGTCACATGTTTGTATGATTGGCATAATATGTTACAAAAGCATTGACCTATGAAATATTGAAGTTTTATGAATTTTACTTCTTGATGCTATGAAAGTGTATAAGGATACTATATAGGCTGTACAAGTGTCACAAATTACCATGGTGATTTTCTATGGTGGTGTAAAAGAACACGAGTGCAAATATTCTCTATAAATACTACAGAGGTACATAAACTACATGGGTCATGTGATCACGTGTTAATTTTATGATGTGCACAATATTTCCTTTTTGACTTGTGCCATTTTGGGCTAAGCTAGATAAGATTAAAAATGCATAAGGATATACCACAAATTCTAAAGTAAGCTACTTCACATTATGTGACCTAACTTTTGTGGGTATTCTCTGATTATGGAATAAAATACCTTTTTAAAAAAAAATCTCATTATTAGAGTTTCACATAGCTAAAATTATTTATGGAGGTTTTTTCAGCCTAAAAGACACTTTGAATAACCTTTGAAACTAAACTAAACAGTTTGTAGTGTTGAATTGCAAAATTTGTGTAGTAATGTAAAGGATGAGTAAGATCTAGTGCTTTTGCATGTGGGTGTTATACTGATAAAAATATTGTTGATGTTAGTACAAGGCTAGATGATAAATATATAATAAATTAAATAATATTTACTTTATTGTATCATCTTGCATCATATCAATGCTAATACCATTGTGTAGGTGACAAGATTGTCAATGATAGAAAAGTCACTTCATGCCTACAAGATAAGGAATGAAATCTTCTATTTAAAAATTCAAGATCAGTATTCCAAAAAAAATAGAGGACTCCCCATTACATAAATAATCAACACACTAAACTACATTATTTCCTATCTCATAAATCATCAACATACATTATGCATTGGTATTGGTAAACCAACCCATAAGGTAAAAAATAGTCTAATTGATATTGTGCATTGTATGATAAGGTTGGGAGAAGAATTTAGTCAGCCTATATTTTTCACCATAAATTTTAAAAATAATTATTGAAAGATACCATTTTATCCTAATTTGGATTAATGGGTTAGATTATTATATTTAAAATAAAATTTTGAAATTTAATTCAAATGAATAGATATGGAATTCAACCATACATTTTAAGGTAAAAGACAAGGATTGATCCTTCTAATTTGACAAGGGCATATACTAAATATGGAAAGTAATAAAGAGATCATGATACTTAGATTTTTTTGGTTGACTATCTAACTATGATTATGTTTTGGAAGTGAAAATTATAGATAATTGGGCTTGTTGTTTATTTTGTTCTATAATTGATTCACTCTCTACACTAGGTCAAGTTTTCAAGATCGAGCTAGTATCACTAGTTGATTATAACCATTATTTGGTACTAAAATGTGTGTAATTAGGGTAAATTTACTTTATTGTCACATTCATATATCTTTTCTTGCTCTATGTTTGTGATCTCAAACTATGGTGATGCATGAATATCAAAAAATTAGCCTCATTCACCTTGAGACCTTAGATGTTCTTATGAGAGTTATAAACCTAAAAAAATGAGGGAATTATAATGGGTTGAGGTGATCCCAATAAACCTTAGATAATTATTGATAGGTACCTACATATCCAATACTCCAAAAACGTAAATTAAGCCACATGTAGTTTTCCCACCTAGTGTAATTATGTAGTTGTGTTCCTTCGTTATATGTATGCAACTAATGATGTGGATTTGGCACATTTAATTTTTTTATTTGAATATTATTTTGATAATTTATAATTGGTTTATCACTAATCCTATTAATATATTTTAAAATTTTGAAAAAAAGGGTACCTTTTCTCAGTGTGCAATAATGTATAAATATATATTAGATGAGTCCCTAGTGCCTTTTGAATAAAAGTTTTATTTGTTTATATATAGATCCAATTGGATAATTAATTACAACACTAACATGATATTATAATGGCCTAACCTAAGGATGGGTTTTATTTTATAAATCATTTGTTTCTAAGAGTGGATACCAACCAATTTAGGTCATTATCAATTGGAACTGGTAGAATTGACCTGAGTATAGGTAGACTAAACTAAGAGTTTTTAGATGTCTATTAAAAATATTTAGCATGTTTAAAATAGATTTTAAGTTTAATTTATGTGTATAATATCAAAATTTAAGGGTGAGAGAATGGTAGGTTTGGAAATTGTTTGAGTGTTCAAGTCATGTGTGGTAAATGTGTTTCAAACTTGGCATTGTTAAGTACTGAAGACCATATCTTAGTACATAAAAATTCCCCCTTTTATTTTAGTAATAAAATTTATAGATTTGAATTATAAAATTTAATTGTGTATAACACACTTTTACTTTTGGAAGATGGCTAAAAAGTTTACATCTTTGCTCTACGCAAACCCACAATGAAAATGAAGTAGCCAATGTCCATAAGTGAAATATAAAATTTGAAATTGAAAATTGAAACTTTATAAGAGTAAGAAATAATTACACCTACATGTGAGTAAAAAATATTTACCTATAACTTGTTGGAGATGATGTTTCCTTTCTCAAGCATTGGCTAATTCATGCTTCCATGTTGAATTACATGGAGAGTTGGGGTGATCATTCCCCAAAATTGTAAAATTATGCAGGATCCTAGGTTGGGAAGGAAACATGCCCCCAAGTCTCATGAAAATGGGGAAATTTCATGATGTACTAACCCAAACAACTATGCAAGAAAGATACATAACCATCAAGCGAGGTTCACTCAAATAAATAACTACATATGTAAATGAGAGAACCATATGACAAGGTTTTCTCAAAGAAAATGAAATAACCATTAAAGATGGCTTATATATTCAATTGTAATGTTTCACTCCAGGTCAATCAAGTTCAATCCATATAAACACAAACATGTATGATCAAAATGGACTGAACATTATTCATACCCCTAACATGAATGCAGGTTTGATTGTGTAGTTTTGATCAATCTGGAATAGAATGCATGATCAAAATACGATGGACCACATCCATGCCCCCATTGTGACTATAGATTTGATTAGTGTGAATTGGAATAATAACCATTTTACATTCTATTACACTTTGTTGTTGTGTATGTGCATGAACAAGTAGCATGCCCCATGAATTTAGACCTAAGATATAGAATTTTGTTCATCTATGTGCTAAATTTTAGAACATGTATCTCAAATGTATGTGTATATAGATAACTCTAATCTAATTACTATAAACTTTGTGCATAAACCCATGCATATTCACGCAAGTGGATATGAATTTGTACTTAATTATTTTTAAAGTGAATGCATATCCATGACAACATATGCACCTATACTCTATATCATTATGCTAATATTTGTCATTCATCTAAACCATTATTATATCTAAACCATCTGAATATCTAAAATCTATACTCTTCTTTGATTTTCTACGCATGGAGGTTTACATCTCTAGGATAGGCCCATTGTAATTACCCCCTTTGATATGAGAGATGTATCATGTAAGTCACTCATCTCAAAATAAGAGTTAATTGTATCATGTCATGTGTAAATAGAGCATCATGTAATATCATACGATCATGTGTATAATATGTCATCAAGGTAAGTATATAAATAATGTAATAAAGGGCATGTAAGTGTGACATCGAGATAAATATATCAATGAAACACATATTAAAAGTGCAAATAAATAGTACTATGCAGTAATAGTGCATGATATAAATCATGGAAACATTAAATGTTAGAAAGTTCAACAAGTGTAAGTTTTAGTGTCATGCATAAGGCCAATGGACACATACAAGGGACATAAAATGTTGCAATAAACAAGGCTAAGGGCCACATGCAAGAGGACAAAAAAATGTCAAAAATAATGGACATCAAAGATGTCACGTCAAGCAAAGCCAAATATTACACACCATAGTCATACATAAAGTAACCTATCATGTAAAAGAGTAAAATCAAAAATGAAGCATAAAATAAGGAACTACTCTACACCATCCATATATATCATTATCACATTGAATTATAATGACATATCATATATCACTATATATAAAATGAGTAATTAGAAAGGCATGTGTAAGTAATATATATGGTTCAACATGGTACAAAGGTCATAGAAAGATATAACATATAACACTAGAACCTTTAAAATAATATGGCCCAAGTATCGACATGGCCATTATGTAGAGGGAAAACCAAGATCTGTATGTCCATATATAGCCTTTATGTCGTGTATGGCACTTAGATATCATGAAATGCAAGCGTGTATTTAAATAATATGTCATCTTTGAAACATGTGATAAATAACATATGTAAAAAATGTAATCTAACAATCAATAATTTAAGAATGTTTTACTTTTTTTGGATGTTTTTTATTTTCTGATTATTTAATTTTTATGTGTGTATATATTTATATATATAATATTTGAAATTAGGACAAGCTAAGCAATGGGAGGGTTATGGGAAGGGACTATACTAAATAATGGAAGGGTCCTCCATCATTGATGGGATCTAGGGATGGGTCAATATTTGATAAGGAGTCATGTGGTGTGCCATATTTATCAAACATATTTATCATAGAAATCAAGGTATGATGAGTGGATCTAGAAGGTCAAGAGATTTGTAGTGTCTGTTGTATAATAATAGAGTGTCTCATTGCTTACTATGGAACATGTTGAACTACCCTTAGTGCTAATCAAATATGTAATCTATAATATGGTGACCTCTATGGTATTTAAGTAACTCTTTGATATGATTGATGCTCAATGTGTGTATATGTGTGTAGTAATTGAAACTGTATTATGATCCTAAAAGGTGTATCAACCATCTATAAATAGTGATATTGAATAAGTGTATCAACCATATCAGAATATTGATCCTAAATAGGTGTATCAACCATATCTAAATAATGATCCTAAATATGTCTATCAACCATTCTTAGTGGTGGGAGTGAAGGAGGATAGATCATTAACTATAATAGTTAATTATTTTTATTTTTAAAAAGATAAAGCATAATAGTGTGTCCCACTTTTTGGCATAAAAAATCCATATACACTTCCATATTCTCCTCAAAGTATCTTGAGTTTAGATCATTGACTTTAATCAAACAAATGTGTTTTAGATTATATATACAAATATGTAGCGCATATACAATTTTTTTTAATTTCTAAATAATCATTAAGTATTTTTTAGGATTTGTTTTTTATTTATTTTTTAAACATTTTTTTGGCTGCATAGTGGGACAAAATATAACATTGTATCAAGATGTTGACATCAACATCAACATTACACATACACAAACTAATACTAGTGGGTACTCATACAGTAAACCTAGAATTATGATCACTTTATTGTACTATATGTATTGTAGGCATCAATATATTTTATAAGGTTTTGAATGAAGTCTCTACATCCATCGGCATCCTAACAACATATCAAAGACCCCATGACTTTGTATAACTAGGAATGGTATGGCTAATATGGTTGATCCCACCTAAAAAGGTAATAGTATACATCCCAAGGTACTCTGTCTCTATCCATAAAATCCTTTTATTGATTTTGTTGTATCTTGTGAATCTTATCATGTGTACCCAAGATATTGGAAACGTTCCATCATTCCAATGTTCTCACTTGAATCACCAATCATAACATCATGTATAGGTTTTTCATCAACATAAGATTGTATAAAAAATCCATAAAAATATAAACTATCATCAACTATCTCACTATCATCAAATGTGATTGTATATATCTCAAACAACATCATTCCTATGCCATGACTAGTTTCATCCTCGTTCCATACTAAATCATCTTGTTAATAACTTTTATACCATTATCCTAATATATCGCTTTAAATATTCCCTTAAAATTTCATCCACTAGCTCATCCTTAATCTTCTTATATTACCTCTAGCATCAATTAATCCCTCCATTATCACCCTCTTAACATCTTATTTAATCTCTATTAACTAATCTCTCACAATATTTTATGAATTTAAAATTATTATTCACCTAACTCTAACTACCACCACTAACATTCCCACAAATTACATAGCTGATCTAAATCTAATCTTCATTTATTAGCCTAACCTTCATGTAAAATCTACTGGCACATCTCTAAAATCCTCTAATCCTTATTGAGTCACTCCCAAACCCTCTTTAGAGATTTCATGGAATTTTTAATTCCTATTCTCAACTACCAAATCTTCTCCTCAATTCCTAGCCATTGATTCTTATTTCACATGGCTAAATCCTAGCTATCCATTCTTACATCAACCTCTTATATATCAATTTACATCCCCATGCATTGCAAGGGCTAAGAACTATGAAGTAACAAATATTTGAACTCAAATTGATTCTTGGCATACTAACTCTATCACTATCATCTTGCTATCAAGCCATCCTTCATTTTTGTCAAGCATCCAAGGTGTTGTACAAGTCAAGAGCAATCCATTGCAATATGCATTTATTCATACTCAATAAATCACCTTCAAAGAGCAAATCCACAATGATAAGGAGGAGGTGTTCAAGAGCCAATTCAAGGCATTAAATTTGGTGCTTTAGTCCTTTGTGGTGTGCATTTTGATTGCTCATTCCTTAAGATCTATCGGAGGTAGTGCGATTAAGATTATAGTAAGAGCTTTGAGTAGTTATTTCATGGCTTCTAATTAGCAGCACTAATTTTATCATACTACATTCTGGTGACCATGATGTTAGGGGATTTTTATTTGTCAGCATGTACTGGCCATTAGTTCGGTTCATCGTGTTCTTCGGGGTCGGTTGGTAATAAAAATATGTTTGTCTTGGTAAATCTAGCTTGGGTATTTTAGAGATTTTATACTCGCGGAGCTTTGTTTCTTTGTGGCATTCTTTGATTGTAAAGTCAATTTAAGTTTAACTAGGGTTTTTATCCCTTGACCTTTTTAGCAAACTTTCAGCATAGTCTGTGATTTTAACATGTAGATATTTGCAGTTTTCAGATAGTTCTTGAAAATTTTGTCATATTCAAATATTTCTAATAATTTCGATCGTTTTTCAGTGCATTTTCACTATAAAGGATTGTTAAAACTATAACGCAGTAGAGAGGGGATATTCCGAATAAAACGTTTGTCACTTCCCGAGACTATGGTGTGCTAAAGCTTTTCCCATCGCCTGTATAAACATGTTTCTTGTTAAAACACATCAGAGCTTTGTATATTTTGCATTGGATTTGGTTTCTGTGTCTCATGCAATTCATCAGCATCTAGTGGATCAAATTCCTCGGTCTCATTCTTAGACATTATTTTACCGTTTGCTAGCTTCTTAGCTGGATCCGAATTTTTAACAGTATGTATATGCATATCATCACCTCCAAAGACCCAAGCATGTTTTCCAACATCAAGCTCACTGTATTTTTTCCTTAATTTCTATCGATTCTGATAATTCACGACAAATGAAACAAATTTCTATTAATTGCCACTCTTGGAAAATTTACGCAATCTCAAGTTACTTCACTCGCTAAAATTTGGTTAATTTCAATTTCACTGGCCGAGACTGTCGATTAACGGGATTGGGAATTGAACTGCGACCTCAATTTGGGCTCTGACTGTCAATTGTAAGCAAATCCTTATACGAAACTCAGGCTTGACGTAGGAGATTTCAATAGCTATGATGTGCTAGAAAAACATGAATTGTTGTTGTTATTGGTAATACTGCAGAGCTTAGCATAACACGTCCAACCATCTGTTGCTCACCTGGGGCTTCAAAGAGTCCTTGCTCCATACAATGTGGTTTTTTAATATATCTGAGTTAGAAGTTAGGGTAAAATGGTTTGTGAATAAGATTTTGCTTTTGCAACCTCGCTTGCTAAGGATTTAGTACAAAAATAGTAATGGTGTGTTTGCAGGTCCATTAGTCAAAGGAATTTCCGGTTAAACAATCATTTAAACCATTTTATGATCCACTTTGGTTAATTTTAATCATTTAATCAACTAATCAAATTTATCTTGTTTAAGCAACTCGATTTGTATGCTCTCCCTTCGGACCTATAGGGTGACCTTGGGAATTAAAAAATATTCAACGTTGCTTTGTGTGTGCTTAAGTCATGTTAACTTAGTTTTTCATTGTTCATTTGTGTGTATGTTTCACCAGGTTCCATATTGTGTATGCTCTCCCCTCATACTCCTTAAGCAATCTTGGAGATAAAAAATAATCAATGCTTCCCCTTTTTATTTTTAAAGGGGAAACGTGATATGAATTGATCCTCACACACTTATCATAGTCTTTAGGAGGGTTATGATGTGGATTTCATCACCACACACTAATCCACATTTTGTGTTTTGAGAATGTATAAATATTAAGGACAACTATCTTAAATCTAGGAAGGATTCGCCATAATGGATTTTGTGAATTGAGGAGGTCACACTCCAATAGTTAGGCATCAAATGGCATACTTACATAGACTTGGGTCCCACGTACTATGAGGTATTTAGGATATGCACTTAGAGAGCCTCATAAATCCTAGTTTAAGACCTTTCATCCATAAACAACTATTAGTGCATGGGAAACATTCATGAAGATCACTCACCACATATGAATGTAGAGTTAGCGTCGGGAAAAACAACATATTTACCACATTGTGAGAGTAGAACAAGTTGTTGTTAGTTGAGTTGCACACCCTTATCAACTAATAGAAGATTGTGGATTTCTTAATCTTGTTTATGTGTTGTTGAGGCTTGTATATTTTTAAACCTCACACTTTACATTGCACCAAAAAAGAATCCTAACTAAACATCAACATCCATAATCAACCAAATCATAAAATCCTAATCCAACCCCAATAAGTCATAATCCAAATACATAATTCGTAATGCCTAATCCAAGCATCATGTCATCCATCTAGAACCTAAGCTTGTCAAACCAAACACCTTAATCCAAATAATCATCCCAATCCTAATAACTTACACCAAGCCTAATTTTATCTCTAGTATACAAATCCATATTACACCTCAATTCATAAAGTCAACATCCCATGTATAAGCTTGTTAGAATCCTCAAAAGCCTGATCAAGTTTGACACACCTATATCGAAACCAAAATCTCATAATCCAAACCATAATTTGACATCAACATCCTTAAACCAATCCTAATAATTGTTGGAAAGTGGACAGAGTTGTGCAAAAATTAACTCATTCAATCATGTATTAAAATACACAGAGAATAATATTATATTTTCATGTGTTTAATACAATACAAATTGGCTATTATATAGCCAACAGGATAGCACAACCACTTCTTAGAAAATAGGAAGGACTTACCCAATACTACATATGGGTAATAACAAACCTTACAAAAATATAGTTCCTGATAATACAAACAAACTAATATGATTATAATAGGTTTAAAATATTTAAACCTATAAATAAATAATAATGTTATTAAATCCTAACATTCACCCCTTTAACATTATTAATTCCTAGCACCCCCTTAATTCAAACACAACAAAAAGGTTTCACACTCTCCTTATAGCCTGCTCATCTATGAGGTGGCATTCCATCTTTGTGGCTTCATATTCTTGGTGACACATTGGTTTTCTCTTGAAGGATTACCACAAAGCTGGAAGTGACATGAGTATATCTCTCTGTTAAACATCTTCGGTATATTCTTGGATTACCACAAACCCATATGGTTTTCTACTGTAGGTTGACCGTGAACCTGGAAGTGATAGGAGGTCTCAACTTTTTTAAATACTTTGGTGGTTTATTGGATTTTCATACTCTTTTCGAAGAACCAAGCATTATTTTAGTGCTTTTGCTTCCCACAATGTTCTTCATTAGGAGGTACCAAACTGAAAAATAATGCTGAGTATTTTTATTGAAAAACATAAAATATAGAAAAACAAAAAATGAGGGCTAAATCTTTATCATATTCTATAGCCTCCGTACATGATTGTTTCCACTCAATCTCACACAATGTAGATATTCACCATTAGCACTGACGATCATCCTTGGCATAGTCAACTTGGTGCAGAGCAAACCACACTAAAAAAAGAGAAAAACACATCACACCACACAAACTATCACCATAGCAATGATGCAACCCCATCATAGGTGACTCATGAGAAGACAACAATTATCCTCCAGCCTCTATGTATATTTCATCCCCTAGTAGATGAAGTTGCTTACTCAGTAGAATAGATTTTCAAGATCATTGGACATCACAAACAAGTGATAATGTGTTCGTGAAGTGATTTTTTATTTTATTTTTACAATCTTTGACAATTACTTTGACTCATTTTAACAATAATAACTCATTATAATTTACACTAAATCTAACCAATGATTTTGACACTAATTACACAAAAGACTTAAATGGTTAAAATATAATGTCTGGACAATAAAACCAACAACACAATACAACTAGATAATAACATTGAATTATAAGTATTAAATATACTCTAAGCCAAAATAAAAATAAAATCAAATTCTAGATTTATATTTAACATTTAAACACTTCTAAGACACAGAACGGCCTTATCTAGACTTCAATTTAAAATTAGCTAAATCTATAAATGACACAACTATACAAAACCTAGAGACTTTTAGAATTTGATGGTGACATACAAGACTGTACAATAAACAAACTTTTGATCACAAAATGATACTAAAGAACTTAAAATTACTCACTATGCATTAATTTCTTAAATATTTTATACGGACTCACTTTGGCTAGAGATAACCATTGACTGGCAAAGGGCGACATGGCAGTTAAGATAAATATGCACGAGTAGTCTACATGCCTTACATATGTGTGTATATATATATATATATGTAAATGGCTTCCTTCGAGACACAACAGAGATGGAGAGATAACAGAAAAGTAGTATACAAAGTCTACGGGTCTGCAACTTAATCTACCAAGTCTGTGGCTTACTTTGAATGGCCAGTAGCATGATACCCACATTTTGATGCAACTCTGATCTGAACTACAATCCTAGACGACGCGAGTATACACAACAGGATTAGAACTTTAAAGCTTGTCATAAAATGCTAGCTGTATGGCCAATGAGAGCACACAATTAATCACCAAAGGAGATAATTGTAACATAAATCTGAGTATAAATGCAGATCAGAAATAACTTAGACGTGCTTGTGAATGACAAAGACACATCGAATGATTCTAGAGTAATTCTAAAATTATAGTATAAAAACTCCCATTCATTGGGGTAAAAAACACAACAATTCCCCTTGGAATTCCTCACATACCCATCTTTCTCTGATACCACTATTGAAAAGTGGACAGAGTTATTAAAAAAATTAACTTAATCAATCATGCATTCAAATACATACAGAATAATATTATATTTTCATGTGTTTGATACAATGCAAATTATATATTATATAGCTATCAGGATAGCACAACCAATTCCTATAAATAGGAAGGGTTTACCCAATAATACATATGGGTAATAACAAACCTTTCAGGAATAGAGGTCTTGATAATACAAACAAACTAATATGCTTATAATAGGTTTAAAATATTTTAACCTATAAATAATTAATAATGTTATTAAATCTTAACAATAATTCAACACTGTAAACAATGTTGAATCCAATCATTTCTCATCAATTCAATACAAACAACATCACCTATAGCCTAAGTTTGTCCATATCCACATTAATCATCCCTGATCATAGAAATCCAATCAACCTTGATCTACATAGGCATCAATACTTTCAAATATCATAACCAATTAACTGTATGTTTCCCTGAATCTACATAAACAATAATTCCATCAATAAAAAATCAATAAATTGGCTTGTTTGAAGTCCTATACCTAATCAAGCTTGAGTCACCTCATCCAATCATCTGCATTATCAAATATAACAATCGTATGATATCATCCAACATTCATTATACCCTATCAAACTTGAGTCATCCATCACTTGAGTTATTTTACAATCCCAAAGTAAACCAATCCAATATCTATCAATTTAATCATCATCTAGGGTCCTTTTCACCATAATTGACCAGTTCATCCTAATAATCTAGTATTTTGAGCTAGTCAAAAACTATCTAATATCTATCAAAGTAATCATCACCTAGGGGTACGTCTAAAGAAACCCTAATCTAATTAATCCAATAATATTACCTATGTGTATCATCTATCAATGGTTAATCATACTATAATAAATCCAAATCAAACTAGCCTACATCCAAGATAAATCAACCTACTCAAGTTTATTCAACATCCTGCATCACCTATCTAATCATCGACATTTAGATCCATACCAAATGTTATGTTCAAACTTAAATAAATTTAAGCAAGATCACATTAAACATCAAATAATATTTAATCTAAATCTAATCCATGTTATCCAAATATCCAACAATCATCTCCTAATATTCTCCCTCAATCTCTTACACCTATCGATTAGGACTGATGAACATCACAACATTTGTCATTTATCCCATGTGGATATATGGCACCTAAAACAAATTTGGATACAACCCAACTAGAACAATAAATTTTTTTTTGAAAGTATGTCTACATTTTATGGCTCATCAAAATAGGTTTTCAACTTCCTGTCGACTTTGATCTCATAAACCTAATTTTCATCATAAGCAAGATAAATCAAGTCCTTCCACATAAAAATCAGCTTACTCCTAGCCTATGAACTAGCCAATCACAATAAAAATTTGCATCCAATAATAATAGTATTAACTATGACATCACTTATCACACTAGCAAGGGGAATCCTTGTTTATAAGTGTTGTGATTTATGTCAAGGTCAAGGTTGATGTCATTGATGTCAAGGTGCATCTGGTAAAGATGCATGGTGAGTGGTCTATGAGGTATGAACTTGTGTACCTAATATGATAAGAGAGAATTTGAATTCAACCTATTATCTCTTTGTTAATATATAGTTTTAATTCAACCTAATGATTTTTTGACGTTGATGTCAAGGTTCAGACCAAGATAAGATTGTTTGAGTACTAGTATTTGAGTAGGTGTCTTGAGAAGCCTAGTCATATCATGAGTATGTGAATAATTAGCATAAATAGGTATGTATAAAGGAATGATACTATTTTAGGAGAATGAAATTCATGTGATAAAGGTGTATAATAATTAAATAGTGTTTTCAAGGTCACTTGTCAAGCTTCAAGAGCTTGAGAAGCCTAGTCATGACATTAGTCATTGCATGAAGACACCGTGTGAGAAATCTTGATCTTGGTTGTTTATTAAGATTAATGAAAAGAGAAATAAAAAATATTTACAATGTTTTTTTATCATGAATATGAGGCATTGGATCACTCATGAGATTTTCAAAGTGAGACTATAGGGGTAGGACCTATAAACCTCACATGCAACTAGACTAGTTCTAGACATTCCCTGACCTTATGAGATGTCACGAGGTATTGTGAAGGAATATGAAGAATGTATAGAAGTGGTTTATCATGGTAATAGGTTTTATAACATGTATATTATGTGTTTACATCTTGGACAATGGCTAAGAGGTTAGTGTCAAGCCCTAATGTGACTTGCAGGTCAAAGACCTAAAGAGCGAAGAGAGAGATGGTGGCCAGATGGGGTATCAAGATCAGTTTCCAAGGTAAGTGTGAGTATTTTTTCATTGATATATGTATGTAATGTTATTTAAAGTATGTTTACCAAGTTTTAGGTTAAAATTTGAAGGTTAAGGCAATAAAAAGTGCTTTAAGGTCTATCAAGTGCACAAAATGGAGGGTTTTCAACCTAAAAAGAACTTTCAAGTATTCATTGGCATGTGTAACCTATGCATTATAAATTGAGATATTAATGTTAGATTAGGAATGGTACCAAGTCATATTTACAATTATTTATTTCTAGAATGGGGCTAAGCTTTATGAATGATCGTTAAGACTTTAAGATGGTTCAAACCCTCAAAGAATCTTAATAGTGACCTGATGAGAAAGATATTATTATAAATTAATTATAATTGTTTTGTATGGATATTTAATTTATTGGATCATATATATAAATCTCTCAATCACCTTTAGGTTTTATTGGTTTGTCAAGTGAGTGAGTGGACCTTACAGAAAAAGCCTTGTTTCTTAGATATTTATTTTAGTAGACAAAGTTGACCAAGTCAAAGTTACTAAATAGATCAAGGTTGGATATTGAGACTTGTATCTTATTTCCATGGTGGTTTATGATAATGTTTTATCCCTTAGGTGTGATTAAATGGTCATGTAATTTGACATATCACCAAAAAGCCTAATAGTGCAAATAGTGAGAAAACTAGGCATAATTGAGAAGTTGATTAGGGATGTGTTATTATGGACTAGGGATGAATCCAAGTTCATGATGAAATTTTTATAGACATTTAATAGATGTATATGTTATATATATTCTTTTAATGTCAGTGTATATGATGTAAATATTACTCATAACTTAACCTATCTAGTGAAGATGAGACAATGAAGGTGTAAGTTTATGAGATTGGTATGCAAGACCAATACTATCAATTGAACATGGTTTATTACTATATAAAGTTTCATAATGATATAATAAGATCATACACATGAATCATAAATCATTTAAAGTATCTACATAGGTGTTGACGGTCATTATCACCATGATTGTGTTTGAAGGTAAACTGGTAGGTCTGGGTAAGCAAGTTACAGTGTTGAGTTGGAGGACATTTTCCATAATTCAATGTATCTAATGCACATGATGTTATTTTTTTATAAATAAATAACTATAAATACCCTTTATAATCTTGTAATTCATTATAATAGGTTGGAACATCAAATCTAAAATGGCTTATCTAGCTAAGTAAGGACTATGAGAGAGTAGGTCAATAGATTGGTCTACAAGACCAATTATTGTTAATATAAATAATGATAATTATATTTTATTTTTATGTAATGATGTTTTAATATCATATTAATGAATTATAATTCCTTTTTCATGTTCTATCAGGTGTCATAAGTTCATGTTGACATGACTATGTTTTGAGACTAGTTGGCAGTTCTGAGTGGGTTACTTGCAGAGAGGGGTTTGAGTACTTTTAGAATATGTTTAGAATTATAATTATATGATTATTATATTAAAGTCATATAAATTCTTTATTTATTATTTTTTTCCATGTTTGTTTATAAAAATTATGTTTTTACTTCAGTTGATCAAGATGGACTTTCTAAGTAAGCATAGGCCTAATATAAATAATACTAATGGTGTGCTTCAAGTGGTGGTTTGAGATTAAAATTGTCATGGAAAAAATATAATAATAATTTGGGTCTATTTGAATTTAATATTATATGCTCCTATCATGTGAATTGTTTTAATGTTTTCCAAGGAATATCAAAGAGTAACATGTGCTAAGTAGGCCTAATGGGATTAGGTCTTCATGAGACCTAAAGAAAAGATAAGGCCTAATTAAAGTAGGTAAGACCTAGAGGGACTAAAATAACATTTTATCCATGTCTATGATATGTACCAATATATATTTCATGGCTGACCTAATAAGGGTAATGTTTTTTGGCTAACTAAGAAGGATATGAACAAGATTCTTGTTTACATACTAGGCATTTTTAGGCCTATTTGTGTTTGTAGAGTGTAAGTGAATAGTATAACACGTTGGTGAGTAGAATAAGGTTTTATAAAACATATTAATATAATAGAGTATTGGTGATGAAGCTTTGATAGAGGTTATTCATATAAGGATCAAGGTCATATGAACTAATGAAGTAAAAAAGAGGGCTAGTTGAGTGAAGAAGTCTAGAGGTCAGTTTGAGAGGGATAGAAGTCTGTAAAGAGCTGAGTAATAGGATCATCATATATTTTATGATAAAAAATATATTATAAATTTAATCAAGTGTTTCAAGTGACTGAGTTGGTGCTAAGTCATCTAGTGGTTTGGTGCCTCCTTGCAAGTTGGTTCTTGCTACAGCCTAGTTGAGTTAGTGCTTAGCTAGTTAGGGTTGATGATCCATGTGAAGTTGGTGATTCATTAAATTTGGTGTTTGTCATATAGGAATATAGTATATTTACATCATCAATTGGTTTTTTTCCACTTTATGGTTTCCCACATGTATATTGTGTTCCTGTGTTTCATGCTCTTGTGGATTGGAGCTTATGCTTGCTAATATGTACATGCTTATTTAAATGATCCATGATTGCTTAAGTAAGATTGTTAAGGATTTTTTTTTGTTTTTTTGTTTTTTTAAAATATTTCACCCCATCATATGAATACTAATCAAGTGCTCCCACATATATATTGTGTTCATGTGTTTCATGCTCTTGTGGATTGGAGCTTATGCTTGCTAATATGTACATGCTTATTTAAATGATCCATGATTACTTAAGTAAGATTGTTAAGGATTTTTTGAAAAAATAGTTCACCCCATCATATGAATAATAATAATAAAGTGATTTAACATCCAAAGACACCTCCAAATTAAGATAATGTACTCATCCCATTGAACCCTTAGAATCCATATTTTATTAACTAGCCACTATAAATATGATCATCTATCAATGCAACAGGCCTTTTGATATGACCAAACCTAAGCCCTATTGTTATACATAGGGTGACTAATAAAATAAGGGAATTGTATTAATATATTTTTATCATTCAAAAATTAAGTGAGATATTTCATCAAGCATGATGACATCAAAATCAAAATATAATTACATACAAGCACATTTTAGAGTGAGTAGAAGGGCATATGCCAAGATTCCTTTCGAGGTTAAGATCAAAATCCTCCATGTCTAAATTAGAATCAAGATTATGAACCCATATTTGGTATCAATCCCATATTTTATAATGAATACATCTTTGATGAGCCTTGATTTTATGAGCCCCTATATAATTAATTTCCTACCCTCAAAGATCCCATTTTTTATGAGCCTAGTCCAACAATATTTGATTCACCCATATTAATTAAGGACTTTTTCAAGTAACCCATCATTAACCAACAATATATATCTTACCCATCATACAAAATACAACATTTATAGGAATCCCGTCATCCCAAATCCTCCATCACCAAGAAAAAAGTAAAGAAAGTATTTTTGGACAATGCAATCTAACAAGGCCTCTTTGTGGCCACAATCAAAACATATACTATCAATAGTAAAATAATCCAAACATCCCCTATTATCACATTATAAACAACATCCACATCAACATCTAAATTAGCATAAGAGTCATTATTAGTACTCACATCAACACCATCAACATCATCATCCAAATAAGCATCAACAGTAGATTCTATCATCATTTATTAGATTAATCATCAACATCGACATTAGAATAAATATTACATAGCATCTGTTATGCACTTACTAAAGAAATAAGTGAAACTTCCATGATTCTTGAGGAAGTTTTCATCGACATCCAAATAGGACCTCCTATTATCCCCTATAAATATTTTGATTCCCTTAATCATTTCATTGACATCACTAATACTTTAATAATTATCTCCCATTATTTTGACATCACCAATCCCTTCTATGATCTTGACATTTAATCCCCTACAACCATTAATTAAGACCAACATAATCACACACTGGCAAATTTCTTTGAAAATGACATATTGGTTACAGAGTCCAAGGGGATCCAAGATGGTATCCAATCATAAAATAATATAAATGGACTTAAAATTAGCTTCAAACCAAAAATATATTTCATGGAATTAGAAGAGTTCCTCCATCCAATCAAATCAAGTAATCATCAAAATAAAAATCATCATTCCTTAGTAAAAACCTCTGTGAGGCATTAATAGGCAATCAAAATAATCAACAAAAATAAATTACTTAAAATTATAAGAAAATACCCTTAGTGAAAACCTCTTTGAGGCATTATTGGGTAATCAAAATCAGGTGATTCAAAATGAAACAAATCTAGAAAATTAAGAATAATATATTGGTGAAAAATTCTTTGAGGTAATAAATGGGAAAATTAACTCTACATCATTTGATCAGGACATAATTAAAATAAATATCAGAGTGGTCCATAATCCTCAAATCATTTAGATAAAAATTACTCTCAAGTCTTTGTAGCATCCAAAAACATATCACATATAGCACAATCAGAACAACCTGAATCAACAATGGTGTGCATGACTATGAGTCCCAATTTATAGTTTCTTGATAGTTAAACCTCCCATCACAATCCTATCATTCATCTAAATCCTATACAATACCATCAAATTAGATACTTAATGCAATCTTTATCATACTTTATCCTCTCTAGCAGTATTGTCTTTTATAGGGGTTACAAAAACACCTGGTTGATATCTCTAGAGGAATTTGAATTAACAGATAAAGAAGATAAAGAAAATTACATCAACGGAGCCCACATCAATAATATTATCTTAGTAGCAAATATATATAGAACTAATATTGACAAAATATCATAAGGAGTCATCATCATGCACCTCATATGCTTCTAATAAATTGAGATACCATTAAACCATCAAAAATCAAAACATTTATACAAAAAAATCATTTGTCCAATAGTGAAAAAAGTTTTTTATCGCCTTGGGTAGGTGATGAAAACTAGTTATAATGATATCATGTGTAATAATCTATTGTGTACAATCACCTCATCACTCTAGATAACCCTTTCTACATCATAATCCTCATCTTAAAACCATTGCTACCCATATTAAACATACTATGTTATCATTTTTTCCATCCTATTTTACCCATCCTTTCTTCCCATATTTACCTTTGTAAGCAAGTGGAAGAAGTCTTGAGACACGTTCTAGAAACTTCTTGTCATATCCTCTAAGAGACACCTTGATGACTGGACATTTGGATCCCATGAGATGTGGTCCTTGGATATCTCTATTCCATTCCTCATTATCCCTCATCCCCTTTTTACATCATCTACAATACATTCACCAATCCATCTAATATCATTCCTAATCTTGGTTTCTAGGCTCAACTTTTCTCATTGCTAATGACCCCTTTTTTACATAAAAAATAACAAAATTCTTAAATAGCCAAAAAAATCATAAAATATAAAAAAACCAAAATGTCCTAGTCATCTTGTCCTAAGATAAATACAAATTCTTATCCTCATCAAAATCTACATTTCTCATAAAAATCCATTTCCCTTATCCAAAAAATCATTGTGACTATCCCTTTTATCACATCATTTATCAAATATAATTCCATGTCATATATCATTACCTAGGGGAAAATCAAACAAGGCACATTGAATCATTAATCGATCACCCATCCCAAAAAATTTAAATACGACAACCGATAAGACATTGATCACATAAAAATCAATGCATCACATAATATGCATGTAAATACTTGCATGTTCATTCTAATTGTATTATCTTTTATGATGTTTGACTTATTTGAGCATATTTTATTGTGTACATATCTTTGACTAATCATATATTTTTATCTACTTATATTTATATGTTCATTTAAGTGTCTTTGGTTAGACATTTTTTGGATATCTTTGTTCATATTTTATAATATTTTATCATTTGTGAAATAACATATGACAAACATGTCATCTTATTTCTTATACCAATAGGGCATTACACTACGTACTAATTTTACGTTTTGTTTGTAATATTTTTTATCTTTGACATTAGTTCAACATGTCATATGGAAATAATTCATCATGGTCATATATATCATGGTTTATATTATCTATTTCTATATTTAACATGATTACTTACACATGTGGTTCAAGAAAATGATAGCACAAATCATCACTTACATCTATAAAAACAATTAAATCATATCAAAAACCACATCAAATCATATATATATATATATATATATATATATATATATCATCTACTCAATCAAATAATTTATCAATCCAATCATCTATCCATCCTATAATCATATCATACAATCATATTTGTTAGTAACATAACATTTTTTCTAGGATATTTCATCGTCAACAATCCAATCCAACCATGATTAGTTTCCCTAGGACACCCCTGGTACATTATCATCATCTAACCTATCCTATCATTTATTATCACATAACTCCCTTCTAGGGATAACTACATTGGTCTATTATCCATATGGACTATGTGGTCCTCAGTCATATGGGGTGTCTGAGGTTAGCTCAATCACAATCATCTATTTTTATAAATTATTTTTAATCATTAATACCTCTCGCTATCACAATCATTTAAAATTATTCATCAATCATAATTTTATTCTAACTAACAATATAATCATTTCATCTTTTATCCTTATAATCTATCAAATCCTTGAGCTACAATCAAATAGTTCATCTCAATCAAATCAAAGACATCACTCCCACATCCAACCTTGTTGATTCTACTCCCTTTCATAGATAATAGCTTAGATAAAATCAATAATGTGGCTAATCATCTTAGGACATGCCTTTCCCAATCAGTCAATCAACCCATCAATCAATTAATCAATCCCATAAAAGCTTGAAACTTTGATCATCAATATATCTAAAGTTTATGGTTTCCCCATTTCATATTTCATTTATTGGTGCACATATAGGGTCATAACTTTATAATCTTGATCCCTCACATATATATTTTCTTGCGAAACCATCAATAAGTCCAAATATTGATCTCATTATAGCTCACCAATTGATAAAATCTCCTCATATCCATCACATCAATCACATCTATCCCATCCCCTATTTATTATATCCATGCATCCCACCCATCATTTTATTTCAAGTTAGAATCCATATTGTTACTCCTTACATAACCCATCAAGGGGGAATCACCCATTACTAACTTACTTAATAACTCACACATTCTTTCATTTATCTGAAACACCATCACTTCTTTTAGTTACAATGCCCATTGAAAGAGGATAAAAATGTGCATATATAAAAAAATCATCACTCCTCCATCATGACTAACTTCATCCTCATTCCATACTAAATCCCCTTATTAATCACTTTTATACCATTATCTTAATATATCACTTATATTCCCTTAATATTTTCCTCCACTAGCTCATCCTTATTCTTCATATATTTCCCATAGCAATAATTAATACATCCATTATTTCCCTATTAACATCTTACTTAATCTCTACATAATCTCTCACAATATTTTAAGAATTTAAAATTCCTTTTCACGTAACTCAAATTCCCACCAATAACATTCATATAAATCACATCACTAGTCTAGATCAAATCTTCATTTATTAACCTAACCTCCATCTATAATCCCATAAAACATATCGTGATTCCTCTAATAATTCTTGTCACTTAAGCCACTCCCTAACCCTCTTCATATGTTTCTAAGAATTTTTAATTCCTATTCTCAACTACCAAAAGTTCTTATCAATTCCTATAAATTGATTTCCATCTCACATGGCTAAATCCTAGTCCTCCATTCTCCCATCAACCTCTTATAAACCCATCTGCACCCCCATGCATTGTAAGGACTAATAAAAATGAATTAAGAATCTTTGAATCCATTGAACATTGGCATAATCACTCTATCACTATCATCTTGCTATAAATCCATCCTTAATTTTTTCAAGCATCGAGGGTTTTGTCCAAGTTAAGAGCAATCCATTACAGTCATTCATCAATTCATCCTCAACAAATCACCTTCAAAGAACAAATCCACAACAAAAAAGGAAGATGTCTAAAATAATTATGGAAGGTTTAATGGGTTGAGATGACCCCACTCACCCTTACCTGATGATTGACCCCCACCTAAATATCTAATACTCCAAGGAGATAAATCAAACCACACATAGTTCTCCCACCTGGGGTGATTGAAAAATTATCCTCCTTTACTCTGTGTATGTAGCTAATGATGTGGCTTTGGTACTTGAAAATGTTTGCTTTGACATGGATTTTGAGTGCTTCAATATTGATATTTGAATTCTCCTAGTTATAGGTTTTAATATAAGGAAGATTATGGTGAATTTTATCAATGTGCAATAGTGTATATATGTATATCAAATCATTCAAAAGTCCCTTTTAAATGACACCTTGATTACTTTATTTTAGTGTTCAAGATATGCAAGTTAAAATTGTGTCAATATTTTTAGTTTCAAGTACTCCAAGACCATATTTTAGTATCTACAACTAGAAGCTAGTATAAGCAATCATTTCAAAACCAAAATATGGTATTATTGATTTTTTTTACATAATAGATGTCCCATGAGGGGAAAATATCTCTTGATGTAGATTATTGGCCTAAAAATACATTCCCTAACCTACTATGGTGACACGATGGATAACACTACCTAAAAGTGGTAAATTTCATAGTATGGTTGTTGTAGATTTAGGAAATTATATTAATTAATCCATGTGTGCCTAGGTATATACTATAACATCTTGAACTTATTAAAACTATTGCCAATCTCTGTAATGGAGTACAAAAAAAATTCATGAGTTGTAGAAGTTAGTAGTGGTACCCCACCCTTTCTTCATTGACATCCACATGGTTTGAGCATAATTTATCTAAAAAAATAACTTGGTTGTGTGGAGGATTCAACCATTGAAATCCATAACACCTAAAGCCAAGAAACCAAAAATTCAACCAAAGTCTCATTCACAAGTTCAAACTCATGTACAACCATATCTATTAGCTTAAAAAATGTAAGGGATGTCAAATAAACATAAGGCAATGTTACATAATCAGCTTGACCATTGGCTAAGATGAGATGCCTAAAAACTCCCTAGTTGAGTGACACATAGATTTGCACTACAATAATCGAGTGTGATATTTATCCCTTTAGATTTATTTCAGAATAAATGTATACATTGTTGATCAATAATTTAAAAAACGACATGTATGATGAAGAAGAGGAAAATAAAATTTTATTTTTGAAATTTATTCAAACGTCTCAGGTCAAAAAAAATCCCTTCTATTTTTTTGGTCCACATTCCTTCACCACCAACATTCATCATAATTAACATAGTCACACAAGAAGAACCAGTGAAACACATAGGACACTATCTATTTCAAGAAGCGGCAATGGGTTTTAGGTCACAAGCACAAGTGACCATTTCTACACAAAACCAAAATATGGCACAAGAGATGACACAAGGTACTATGTGCAAGCTAAAATACCTAAGGACACCTATCTATATGGAAAGTACAGGAGAATAATTTGAGTTTGAAGTTGGTCACTTCAAGCCACTAGTAATAAAACATTTTAGACCAGGAGATGAAAGAGTATACCCTGTATTATTTGAATGAATGTATACATTCAAATTTGCCTAAGTCAAAGTTAAGGAATCCCAACATGATGTTAAAAATATGGATATTCATGTAAAATCTTTCCATAATAAAATTATGGTCCCACTATTCATGAGAGATAAGAGCATTATCTCTATACTAGATACTAAAACATTTGTGCTATCTAGTCCTCCTTTCATGCCTCCATCCCATCCAAAAATAACCCCTCCATATTCCCCATATCTTTCACACTATTCCACTACATATGTATAACCCATCATTATACTGGTCAACTATACCTATAGGGCCAAAAAAGAGCATAGTGAACTTTAGACACCACAAAGGTAGTGAAAAGAATGATAAAGTGGCCAAGGAGAAGGCTAAAAAAGAGTAGGACAAATTTGTTTAACAAAAATTAAGGTTGAGTGAAAAAAATTATTGAAAGAATAAAAGGATAAATGGAATGAGGACTTATGAACAAAGAAATAAGTAACTAAGAAGGCTATATAAGAACAAGTAACAAAATCCATAAAGGATAGAGAAGAACTGGAAAAATAGAAAATGCAAGAACAATAGTACAATGAGCAGGAAATAGTAGTGACAAATAAGAATCAGTAGGATTTGAAACATATGTATAATACATATGAAGCCTTAGGCCAACCACATGTAACATCATTACAAGGTATACAAGTGCAGGATTTAGAAAAACCAGGAGTAGAAATAACATAACCATCAATAACATCCACAAGCCATGGTTCAACATAGGGTGGATCACAAGATGAATAATCACATGGCCAAGAGAGCACTAAAAAGTCTTGGTATATGTATATCATTTTACAAGTGCCCATTGCACATCTTTCACCCTACTCTAACACACTCGAACATCCATTAGCATCACCTGAAATTTCCTCACATCAAATTACAATAGCAAATACAACACAAGAAGTCACTTTGGATGTAGTGTAACTTTTGTTGGAAAAATAAATATAAGGTGTTACTAAATTTCATACTTCCATTATGAAAAAAATTAGGTGAGATATAGTAGGATAATGACGAACTTCAACAAGAAAATTCTTGCCTACATGAGAATTTTGTAAAGGCTTGATAGATAATTGATGACACTTACTCGAACTTGGTATATGTAGTAGGTGAAAAGGTAAATTTTGAGGCCAATAAATTATCCACTCTCATCACCAAACTAACACAAAACTAGGCAGTAACATAATTACTATTACAAACTAAGGCTCAAGTACAAAAGCTTCATAGTGAAATTGAGGCAATATTTTAGTTGAACATAGAGTATGAGAAAGTCATGATTACAACTGTACACTAAGCCAGACAAATTTCATGTAAACTATTTGAATAGAAGGATCAAATATAAGATGAATGGAAAGATTAAACCCCTAACTTGACACAAGTGGGCTAATTGAATGCAATCATGGAAAGTTAAGCATCAATAGTTGAAATGGATAACACTCTGCATGAATAATTATTGTTGGGAGACAATGTTATGTGCATAATGTGAACATGGAAGTTGGATATGTTTCACAACACATTCATGCAAGTGTGGACACAACATTATGTGGAATAAATGGAAAAACTTATGTAGGACATAGTGCAAAAATTTATGACCAACTAACTTCTTATTGTAGCTATAAGCAATGATGATGTCTAGACAATCATGAAAATTCAAGCACATAGTTACACATTATTAAACATGGTCAAGGATGCACTTATAGACTGGACCTATTATAAGCATGACTTGGTAAAAATATTAAGTTTAGTCTAGGACATCAAAGATGAAAAAAAATATGTCCCACCTATAGAGTTCATTAATATACTATGTGTGATTCAAGGGTTGCAGCTACAACATATTCTTAAGCCATAACCTCCTCTATAACAGGGTGTTGGCACAAAAACTTCTTCTATAGCTTTATATTCAACATCATCAGTGGTTGCATAGTATTTCTCATTCCAATCCTCCTATAGTCATATAGTTAGGGCCACCTCCACCAAAGAAACATATTACATTTTTCATAGTTTTGATCATTCTTTGGCTCATCATTAATTTTATGGGCCAAAATCATGGGAAGGAAGGTTGAAAACCCATAAAGGTATTCCTCTTGGTTACACCATCGTAAAAACATGTAAAAGGTGGTAAGGTGGCACGTTACTTAGTGAAACACATAAAAGGGTGGATAACTAGTGCACGAGAAGTAAAACTGGCAAATGATAGTTCAAGAAAAAATGTAACCAAAGTTTCTATACATCGAAGTAAGGCACAACTCTCATAAAACCCATTATTGATAGAAATTAGATGCGTGTTACATACACTTAAATATTAGCTTTTATCTTAGGACAAGATAAACATTTATGTTTGTATATGAATATGTGTTAGATACATAAGTTTTTATATTTTGTATAATTTGTCATATGAGTTAATATAACTATTATTTTATTAAACTTTTACTTCGAATTATGAAAAAATGCAAATAAAAGGTCAAAAAACAAAGATTCATAATCTCTTCAAATTCTATAAATATCCAATAGAGGTAGAAGAATATGGTTAGCTCTCATAAATAGTTTTTGATTCAATATAATTTTATGTATTTCTACATAATTTAATATGTGATCTATTTCAGGCTACTTCATGAACTAGTGTATCTTCATTGTTTCGAATACTATAAATTTTATATATCTACCTATAAGGGTGAATAGGGTGTGTTAATAAAATTAATGAAAACATGTTGATCTATCTGAAATTCAATCAATAGCTGACCTTGACGAAGTTTAGAAAGTTACACACACACTCTTTTACCTATTTTGTGATTTAAGTCTTCGTATATGGTGAGTTCAGTCGCAACCTATTAGACTAAAACAATTAGTATGTCCTGATGAGGAAAATCAGGGACTCTTGCTAACAATACTCAATGTGTATATGTAATATCTGTAATAAAAGACGTGTTTATTTCAATAAATAGGCGTGAATTTAGGTTTTCAAAATACAAGTGAAGTTTTTTGTATTTTTGTAATTTGCAATTTTTTATTAAGAACATTGTGACATAGATATTTGCATCATTTGTTTTGTGAAAAAATCATGTTTGGGAAACACGCATGCATATATGTTCATATTATTCTGAGAAGTATTTTTTTATGTTTTTTTCAACAATGTCTTGTTGGTAATGAATGCTCCTTTTATATCCCTATGTTTTTTATTGAATTTTTGAGGAAGTCCATGCATGTTGCATAAAATAGACGTGGATTGTTATTTATAGAATACTTGTGATGGGGGTTTTTATTTATTAATTTCAGTTTACATTTTTTGTTGAATAAATTTGTGAGATGGAACTATTCATTTTGTGTGTTGTGAAGCATCATTTATTTTTCTCTCGAACATTTATTTTTTGGTCCTATATCTTCTCCATTTAAATGTGCTATAAGTTAAATATTCTCATTTTTCATATATAGTTTATGTGAGAAAAGAAATATATTCTGTGAATAAGCATAAATTTATATTAGATAAATAATTATAAGGGAGGTTTTACGTTTTTTTCAATTCAATTTTTTTTCAAACAAAATTCTCTCCTGGATATATGCATTATCTATATTATGAACAAATCATGTGTATGTCTGATAAAATAGCACTCATATATATTCACAGAAGACTCGGAAGCCAAAAAAATATTAAATAAATGGTATGGAACTAATATTTTAATTGTGGATTTTTTTGTGTATGAATAAACATAATACAAACTCGTCTAAAGGTGAGACTGGTGGCAGTTTGCTATTCCTTTGCTCAAGGCATGTTGGAGTTTATTCTACATATTTGTGATTTTGTAGTTTTTGACTTCTTATTTTGTATTTCATTTGTTTGGAAATCCTTGGGGCATGGAAATGTTATTGTTTTTTATTTTTGGAGCAGTAAGTCTTTTGTTCTTTATAAATCATATGTAAAAAAGAAAATTATGTATATTAATTGTACTTGTATTTATAGTTTTATAATAAAATAATTAGTGATTATAGTTTGATAATGTTTTAGTTGGTGTGATTATAATTATGGTTCAAAAAATAAGATGGTTGTAAATGTGTGTTTCAATGTTAATCAGACATTATTTTTAGAAGATGATGTCATAAAATTATATTTCTTTTAATGTTATACTGAATATATGAGGTTATTTGAACATAGAGATGATTTTGTGCTTGTATTTTTTTAATTTTTGGAAAAGAATAAATTAAGAAAATATGATTTTTTGATTTCTAAAAAAAATATTTTATGTAAAAATTTATATTTTATAAGTAAAATTTTTTATATATTTTTTAGTTCATCCATCACTTGTTTTATTTTATCAAAATTATTAATTTCAATTTTTTAAATAACTCTGAATTTCTTTTTTCAATAGGTATTTGGGTTGTTTTAAAAATGTTTTTATATTTTAAAATTTTATTCTTATTATTTTTCTATTACGCTATGTGGCTTTTAGATACCTTGAGAGATGATGGAGTATGTTCATGGATGGCATGATTATATATATATATATATATATATATATATATATATATATATATATATATATATATATATATATATATATATATATATATATATATATATATATATACATACACACATACATACACATACACATACACATACGCATATACATCCAAGTTGTGAGCAGTGGAGATGTATAAGACTTTTGGCAATGAGCACTTATTCTCATCGTCTACTTTGTTTTATTGAGATTTAATAGTAGTAAGATATGCAAATTATATTTATTTATATAGAGAGAGTAAAGAAATGCACATGATTTTTTTTTTTTTTTTTTTAATAAGTAATTGAAAAAATATAATGGTAATTTTCAATAATGTAAAATTCAAAGACTTCAAAGAAAAAAAAAATTACTTTTTTTAATTGTCAATTTTGATTTTTTCGTTAAAATATAATTTTATTCTTACTTATTTATGTGTCAAAACACTTGGAAAGTCAGGACAGATATTAATCTAAACACTTAGATTATTATTTTGATTATTATCCACTATAGTTGAATTGTATGTGCAAACGTTGTGCATTGTTTGTAAAAATTTGTCAATTTGAATATATATATATATATATATATATATATATATATATATATATATATATATTGTTAATTACAAATCACTTTTTAGTGTTTAGAATAAAATTAGAATTATATAATTGTTATACTGTTTTCTTATTCATTTTTTATTTTCTTTTAAATTTAAAAATTCATCATGAAATTTGGTTGGTACTTTGTCTTTGTTTTCTAGTTTCAAGGGATATTATATTAATGTGCAAACGTTGTGCATTGTTTTTAAAAAATTGTCAATTTGAAAAAATATATATCTTTATATATCTTGTTAATTACAAATCACTTTTTAGTGTTTAGAATAAAATTAGAATTATATAATTGTTATACTGTTTTCTTATTCATTTTTTATTTTCTTTTAAATTTAAAAATTCATCATGAAATTTGGTTGGTACTTTGTCTTTGTTTTCTAGTTTCAAGGGATATTATATTTTATAACATTGGTAATAATATGTTTTTTTCTTCATGCACTTGTATTTTTGGTTTAGGAAAGTAGACTTGTATTATTATTTTTATTGTATGATGAGAGTCATTTTTATATTTCTGTTTATATTTAAAGGATAACTCAAGTTATGCTTGAATAAAGTACATTGCTTTGCATATGCCTTCAGATAGAAAACATAAGGGAAAATTTAATACCTATTCTTCCGTTTTGGGTTTTAAAATCTTAAAATATTGAAACAAGACATTGTCAAAATTGGATAATATTATATATATATGAAAAACTAAAAATATTATCTCCATACAATGAAGTAAATGAACAAGATATTGGAAAGAACATTTTCACTAAAAGTTATAAGTCAAATATGGTATCAATTCATAGGACATTAACATAGTTTCTATACATATTTTTTTCCATCAAAATTATACAAGTTTCGCTTAAAATCTTAAAATAATTGTGAAAGATATTAAAAAAATCCAAACAGTAAATTGAGTTATGTCAAATAATTATACAAGATTTTGATTTTTTTTTTTTTTTTTTTTTTTTTAAATTTATCAAAATGTAAACATATCATTCTAACAAGATCACCAAATATTATTATGATTTTTTAAGTATAAAATAAATCACAATATAATTATTTCATATACAATAATTTTTTTTTAATAAATAATGATCAAAATACTTCTCCTTAATGAGAAAATGGACTATTGAAATGGCCTTGTGAATTTATTTGAACTCAATCATCTTTAGAATTAGCTAAACAAGTTGGAAAATATGGTATGTCCAACGTACTAATAATTTTTATGCAGACAAACATATAAACTGAAAGGTTTTAGAAGCCACTAGTTGTGATAATTGATTTATACACTTTGAGTCTTGCCCTCGTGCTAATAATTTTGGGTTATTAAAAGTTTTTTTTATATTGTTTGTGCCGAAAACATGCAAATCCAACCTTGTGAACTACCAAGTCACTCAACGTTTTGAGTTTTTTTTGGTTCACAGTAGTTGTAATCTATACACTATGCAACAAATAAATAACATTAAAATTCGAGTGACATTACCTCTCCACTGTTCACTATCTAGTACTATGAACGTAAATACCATGTATAATTGTTCAAATCTATAAATTTGTTCAAATCCTATTGTAAATCCTTCCGCATGGATATTGACAATAATTTATATGGTATGCCATCAACTCTTCTATTTTTTTCCTTCATTTGCGACATGTATCGTTTCTTTTTAATGCTTTTCTGTGATGTTTTTTATACTCCTTTTTAATGAAAACTTACAATTTATTCCTATTTTTTTTGCTTTTATATATCTCATGGTAGATAATCGTAAAACTTTAGTTATAAAATAGGAAATTATTAAAATGTATCGACAATACTTTGCCATTTTTAAATATGTGGCTTATATTGTGAGTAATCGTGTTTTTTTCTAGTTTGAATAGGTATTTGTTGTTTTTATGTTACTTTATTTATCGAAGTTCATTGTGCTAATAAATTATAGAGTATTAAACATATTAGTAATAATCGAGATGTATGTGTGTTAACTTAGCTTAAAAATATATAATAATAATGTTTTTGATTTTTTGAATACATATCTAGTGTTTGTGAAACATTTTATGAGTTTATGGCATTTCATAAACTCATAAATAAGATGTAAGTTATATAAGATCTCATGGATGTTAAGATGTTATAAACATAGGTATTTTAACAATTTAGTTAATTTTATTTTATTTTTATTTTTATTTTTTTATTTTATTTTTTTTTAATTTTTTAAATTTATTTATTTATTTTTATTTTTTCTGACTAAGCTTTAATTAGTTTTAAATTGGGAGTTAGTGGTTAGTAAATGCACGAATTAATTATTGCATTCAATAAGTTTGTTGTCACTCAACAATAAAAAATTACTTTCTCTACCTTATAAAAGGGCATTCACATAAGTGAAATGTAAGAAGAAGAAAACAAAGAAATATAGTTACTGCATATTTTTCTTATTTGTTGAGTGTTTATATTTGGCTGAAGTTGTATTCTACATGGTTTTGTTATCTTGGATTGATTTTAAGGATATATTAGCTCCCTACTTATCTTGATATGGTATTAGAGTAGAGGAGAATCTGTGACAACCATTCTTGTAGCTTGGATCACTCAGTCAACAAGAATGTTTGTAGTTTGTGTGCTTGATTATCTATATCAACTCTATGTTTTGAAAGGGGTTTATCGGTTTTAGGTTTTCTTTAATCCAACAATAACCCTTCAATAGCTCAGCTTTCTTGGTTCATCCTTCCCTACTTGAAGTTGCATCAACATATGAATATTTTGTAGTGTATAGTCAGTTTGCGTTTCTCCTCATTAGATCTATCTTGTTTCATCTTGGATGCTTGGTTGAGTCTATATTCATGACCCCAAATCATACTATGAATGAGATAGGTTCCCCCTCATCTACCTGTAGGCTCACATAAATCCTAAACTTGATGGATTTTTGATGTGAAACTTTACATAACTCCATGCCATGTTCCTTAATGAATCAACTCAACATTCAATGTGAAATCTACACACGAAGAAGACTGCATTGCTTAAATAAATGTAGGAATAATTAGACCCTAGTACCAACTCATCATGCATCTATCATGTATTTAATGCCAAGCCTTGATCCAAGAGAAGCAACCCATAACATAAAAAAACCAATCATCTTCCACCAAATATTATTATTTTATCCACACCATTAAAAAACCTACTATTTCACTTTGTAAAGGGCTTAATATTTTTATTACAAAATAATCAATGAAATTTTATTGGCTAGTAGATTGAGGAATAATTCAAAAATAAATAAAAATGGTTCCTAGAGTTACCTTTCGGGACTAATAACAAACATCAATGAAGAAGTAAAACATGGTTCCATTAATGAAGTATTTAACATTAGTGCCACATGGACAGTACCTAACAACCTATCTAGGATAATGTGTGATCAAATATTTGATCCATTAGAAGATAAATTTTCTCTCCATTATAAAGTTAGATTATTATAAAGACATGAAAAAATGAGCAATGACATGCTGAAAATTTTATATGCCACTCTTAATAAACAACTCAAATACAAACATTGGGTAAGTGCATGGAGTTGGGGACCAAAGAGTAGACACATTTTATATTCAAACTGATTTCAACATTTTTTCATATGTGGTTTTAAAATGCTCATATGTGGTCTTGGCACAGAGGCTAACAAATTATTGAGCCAAGATCACGTACTTGGTTTTAGTGTTTAAAAAAACATACATGGTATTATTATTACTATAAAATCACATACATTAAATAGTTCACTATTACATTGGCATGCATATTATATAAATAAAATAAACATTTAAGTATAATAAATTATATGTTGAGTCCCTATCTAAATGTAAACTTATACTTTAAGTTATATTTTATTTATATACTTTTAGGATGTTTAAGAGTGGTTTCATATCCATAGGAGATATAATGCTAATGCTAGGTTTTGGAGGATCATATCATATTTCAAACTTAGTCATATTCTATAGTTTTAGGGTTTCAAACTTAGACATATTTCAGGATTTTAAGATTTCAAGGAGACATCATAGGAGGTATGATGTTTGCATGAAGGGATGTAGGTATGAAAAAAAAATATGAGAACGTTTCTCACAAAGTTCCACAAGTCGATTCCACCCCATTCGCTATGCACCTTGTAAGGCATACACTCTAGAAAAAATGAATTAGCGAGCCCCTGATGCATTCAAGAACTATAAAGTGCACAAAATCATACACAACATAGTTTAAAATTTTGGGATACATTTATAATAGTAATCTCATGGATAAAATACACATCTCACTTATTTCATTCCATGGATCATGGATATTTCTACCATATTTTTATATTTTTAAGCATTTTTGTTCTTTTTTTAGTTATTCCTAGTTAATCGGCCACCCCTATTGATTAATATCTATTTAAAAAAATCCATTGTGATTGGACCATATACCAAAAACCTTAAATGCTATATATTAAACTTTGTGCCCTAAATCATAAACCCTAAACCAACCAATTTAGCCCAAATTAACATCCTTTAAAGTAATAATTAGGTTCAAAAGGCTCAATTTGGCCCAAATCACATCACTAATTATCTTAATGGACTAATTGGATCAATCTGTGATGATACTCCTTGATCCCAAAATCACATTTTGTAGTCAGAAATAGGTTCAATGAGCTCAAATTGACCCCAATTGCCTTCATTATTTAACCCTATACATTAAAATCTAAGCTTTACACCCTATACCCTAAAACGTAAACTCTAATCCTAAAATCAATTAGTTTAACCCTAAGTAAAGTATTTTAGAGTAATAATTATTTTCATAGGGCTTAATTCAGTGTAAATCACATCAGTTATTAACCTAATTGATTAATTGGCTCAATATGTGATGGCATTGGGGCTAATTGTACCCAAAATCACATTCTATAGCCATAAGTAGGTTCAACGAGTTAAAAATTGCCCCAATTGACTTTATGATTAGACCATGTACTTTAAAATATAAACCATATTCCTTAAACCCTAAGCCCTAAATTATAAACTCTTTAAACCCTAAACTAATCATTTTATCCCCAATTAACATCTTTTAACTAAGAATTAAGTTCACAAGGCTCAATTTTACCCTTGAATTAAATCACTAATTCCCCTAATTCACTAATTAGCTCAATTTGTGATCACATTAGAGATAATTGAGCTTAAAATTACATTTTGAGTCACAAATAGGTTGAATAAACTCAAATTTTCCCCAATTGCCTTTATAATTAGAAGTTATACCTAAAACCCAAAACCCCATGCCTAAAAAATTATGCCCTAAACCTTAATTTTAAACCAATCATTTTAGCCCAAGTTAACATCATTTAGAGTAATAATTAGCTTCACAATTCTCACTTTATCCAAAATTGCATCATTGATTACCCCAATTGAGTAATTGGCTCAATATGTGACAACATTGGGGCTAATTGAACCCAAAATCACATTCTATAGTCATAAATAGGTTCAAAAATATTAATTCAACAATCTTAAATTGGCCCTAATTACCTTTGTGATTGGACCTTATACCCTAAAACCTAAACCTTATACCCTATACCCTAAGCACTATATCATAAACCCTAAACCTTAAATCAATTGATTTAGCCCTAATTTACATCTTTTAAAGTAATAATTATTTTCTTAGATCTCAATTTATCCCAAATCACACCTCTTATTACCCCAATTGACTAGTGGGCTCAACCTATGATGACATTGGGAATAATTGTTACAAAAATCACAATCTATACTCAAAAGTAGGTTCAATGAGCTAAAATTATCCCTAATTACCTTTGTGATTAGACCCTATACCCTACACCCTAAACCATATACCTTAAAATCTAATCCCTAAACCCTAAATCATAAAATCTTTAAACTCTAAACTCATCATTTTGGACCCAATTAACCTCATTTAGACTAAGAATTAGGCTCACAAGGCTTAGTCTAGCCAAACTCACATCACTAATTGTCTCAATATATGATTTCATGGGTGTTATTTGAGCCCAAAATCATAATTTGTAGTCACAAATAGGTTGAATAATCTTAAATTACCCCTAATTTTCTTTGAAATTGGACCCTGTACCATAAACCTAAATCATAAAGCCTAAACCCTAAACCAATCAATTTAACCCAAATTAACATCTTTTAGAGTAAATGTTAGGTTCACATGACTCTATTTGGCCCAAATTCCCTCACTAATTTATCAAATTTAACAATTGGTCTAATTTATGATGAAATTAGGTCTAATTGAGTCCAAAATCACATTTTATAACGATAAATAGGTTCATCAAGTTCAAAGTGGCGGCAATTACCTTCGTGATTAGACCTTATATGCTATACCCTAAGCCATAAGCGCTAAACCTTAAATAGATTGATTTATTCCTAATTAACATCCTTTAGAGTAATAGTTATTTTCATAGGCCTCAATTTATCCATAATAACATCACTTATTTCCCCAATTGACTAATTAACTCAACATGTGATGGCATTGGGGCTAATTATCTCCAAAATCACATTCTATAGTCACAACTATGTTTAAGGAGCTCAAATTGGCCCCAAATGCATTTGCGATTAGACCTTATACCCTATACCCTAAACTAATATACCTTAAATGCTAGGCCCTAAGCCTTAAACCTGTAACCCTTAATCATAAACTCTTTAAACCCTAAATCAATCATTTTAGCCCCAATTAACATCATTGAGATTAATAATTACATTCACAAGGCTCAATTTGGCCCAAATCGCTTCACTAATTACCCCAATTGACTAATACTTAAATTTATAAAAATATACCTCAAATATCCATGACCTATAGAATGAAAGAAGTGGTGCATGTGTTTTATTTATGTGATTATTGTTATAAATGTAACCCATAACTATAAATCATGTTGTGTTGACTTGGTGGACTAGATGGTTCCTATATTCATTTAAGGATCACTGATGCATTTATCCTAGAGTGTATGCCTTAAGGGGTGAAAAGGGAATGGGGAGTGATCGACTTGTGGCACTTTGTGAGAGATGTTATCATGCCATTTTATCACACCTACATCCTTTCATTCAGCCTTCATACCTCATGCGATGTCTCCTTGAAATATTAAAACCTTGAAATATGGATAAGTTTGAAACCTTGGAATCTAACTAAGTCTAAAATATTATAGGATCCTCCAAAACCTAGAATTTGCATTATAGCTCCTAGAGGTCTAAAAACACTCTCAAACATATGGAAAGTATATAAATAAAATTTAAATTAAAGTGTAAGAAACTATAATTCCATATCTAAATCTAAAACTATACTTAAATGTTTGTTTTATTTATATACTATGCATGTCAATGTAATAGTAAACTATTCCACTTATGCTCTTTTATAACAAAAATATTACATACACAATTTTAATAAAAAATAATAAAATAATATATGTACATGGTAATTCTATATATGTGGTTCTACTGTTTGACATTTGAAACACATGCCTCAAGGCGCAAGAATGGCTTGGATTGCTAATCCTTCAACATGGACTTGTAAACATAGTCGAATGCATGTTTTTGACTTAAAACAACAAAATACAACTTCATCCATGCTAAAAATTGTGAGCTTTATTTAACTTTTGCTAAAAATATTACTACAACATCGACTACAATCCTATTTCTAAGGATATATTTTTTTTAATATTTTTATTACATTGAGGTTTTTATCTATATTAATATCTAACTATGTCTTTTTTAGCACTATATATCACAACTATACATGTTCATATTTATTTATGTATGTTTTCATTTGTTGATTCAAACTGAAAAAATTATATTGCTACACACTATAACTAATTATATACATATTAAATAATAATAATAATTTTTTATATTTATCGAGGTTGTTAGGGGGTGCACGGTCATCTATACATTATTGATCATATTTTAGGGTCTATTGATTTATAAAATTAGTAAAAAATAAATATTAATTAATTAGTTTAAAATATATATAAATTTTAAGCTAGATGATATTATCTAACTTTCAATCAAAGGGTTTTTAAAAAACTAAATTATGTTAAAAAAATGATGGGCTGCACCGAAAATTATCTACTCTGATTTTAAAAAAAAATAGAACTACTTTATCAAATTTTTGATGTTTATATTAATTATGCTTCACCATTTTAAAAACAAATTAATATTTTAGATACTAGACTCAAAATTCTACAGTTCATGTTCCTATGATGTCCTCAAATTTTGAATTTAGGTGTCTCAAATAATACATACAAGTTGAGGTTTTTTATTTTTCAAAAAAAAAAAAAAACATATCCACCTAAGACCCCATTTTGACCCCCCAATTACAGGCACATACCCCACTACAATAAAATGGATTTCAAGATTCACTATAAACTTATCTATTCGATTCCCACATCCATGAAATGAAAGCATCCAGACAAGCACACAAAGAAGATGGAGATTAGGGTGTTAATCAATGAATTAAAAACATGGGGAAAAATAGAGAAATGAAATAAGCAATTCCAAAAATAAAAATAGGATAAACTTTTTAAATGAAATGGAAAGGAAAGTTAAGAAGAGGATGAATTTAAGTCTCTATTCCAATCTATAAATATGAAATAAAAGCTTCATAAATCATAAAAATGGGAAATATACTAAGGCAATGAAGAATAAATAAGAGTCTAGAATATTAAAGCTCTAGATGATGGAGGTCCAGATGATAAGCAAGATCGAAAACATGACAACCAAATAACAGAGATATTAAATGGTGGCACATAAGATTGAAATCTAGAAACAAAATGCCTGATAGTTGTAATCACCTCATGAGAAGCCAATACGATATAACAAGCAAGAGCCTAGACACAAGCACTAGAAGTTGTTGAGTACATGGGTATTTATATCAAACTCTTATTATAAGAGGAAAAAATACCAACCCCACATATAAAATAGGAACAAACCAATACAAACAAGGTCACTAGTTTAGTAAGGACAGGATATAGAGTTGGGAAATTTGGTAAACAAACAATAGGAAAAGTAGCTAGAAAACCTGATGTTCTAATGATTTGAACACACCAAGGCACTCATTGATATATGACTGAAGGATTAGGAAGAAAAACAACAAGTGGTAAGGATAAGGATGAATGATAGAAATGGCTATATGAAGTTGCATAATTTAGGCTGGTATTATAAAACAATGCAATATTCTTAAAAAAACACATTAGATAAACATAAAAATCAAGAAACAAAAGATGAATAAATAGTGCATGAAGCATATCAATGATATTTATGCAAAATCAAGGTTATTATGAAGAAATCCAAAGAAAATGTATATGATTTATCCATCATTGACTCATTGATATAGGTTGTATTTGAGGAGATGACACAAATCATGATTGCCATTATGGTTTGAGATAAATTTTATAAAGATCTCCATCATTATGCACTTAATTTTTTAGTATCTCAATTGGGTTATTGGGAGGAAAGTAGTCGAAGTGTTACATTTTCTAAGGATAAACAAAAAAATTAGTATTTTAGAATGTTTATCCCAATTTTATTATGGTTTTTCTTTCTTAATTGAAAAGTATATATATATATATATATATATATATATATATATATATATATATATATATATATATATATATATATATATATATATATATATATATATATATATATATATATATATGGTACAATGATAATCATACAAAAAAATGGAGGGAGAAAATACATTCCATGAACAAAATCACATTGAGGGTATAAAAACTCCTCAAGGCAAGTCAGAAAAGTGGTCAGAAAATGACCACACATATAAAATTTTACATCAAATCATTAATTGCCAATAAACTAAAGAAAGCAAAGTACAAATAATAATAACAAGAGTAATTAAATAGCAGCAACAAACATGGATGTCAGGAGAGATGAAAGAAACAACGAACCCTAAAACTTATCATCCCATCATCACAAAACATTTTGTCTTGTTTTGATGAACAATGTTAATCAAATTAAAAAGACACGCAAGAAAATGATGTGGAAAGTCATGCATGGATGAAAGATCAAAATAAAAATAAAAATTCATGCGCATGATGTTTGCATAGAAATTGGCCAAAACACTGACATTACCCAAACTATTAAGTTTACTATAGACTCACGATTCTTGACGTTGAATGTGGTGATATGAATGCCATGATTCGTCAAGCGCCGTGTTTTGTAATAGACAAGACTCACTTTAATTTTAAAGGATAAAATCAGCCTACTAGGGTTAGGGTTTTATGAATGTAAGCGTAGAATGGTGAGATATTTATAAAAAACTTACTTTGTGCTCACTAAAAAGAAAAATAAAAAAGGAGGAGAAGGATAAAATATTTAAGTTAACATTATGAATAAAATATTTGTTTAGTTCAATGATAACACTTGTGTATTATGTGGGATGTATTTACTTGAGTGCTTACCATTGGTTTAAGTCGATTAAGCGGAAATAGGAGTATATTTATTTATTTTTGTTCCGAGTCAATTATTATGAATAAGTTCAAAAAGTGTTATGTTAAGATAAGTATGATTTCCATTAATTACAATGGAAACGTGGCCTAGGTCTTGTCTCCACCCATGTATGAATACTGTTGTTGGATATGTACAATTTATATATAATTATAGGGAAAAACATAAAAACCACCTAACTTATACGATAAAAAATTCTTTTACAAAATGTTTCGAGAGTAAATATATTTTAATAATAATAGAATTTTTATTATAATAAATATTCGAGCTCAGTGTATATATACAAACGTTTATAGTTAATATGATCACATCTTATAATTTTATTTCCTTGAAAAACTTTGTAACTGATAAATAAGATAATATACCTTTTTTTATTGGCATTCATCGCATGCTTCTTTACATACTTCTGCTTATAACTCTTAGAACACCATCTTTCTACTTACCATTTCTTAAAAAAAATATCTTAATAATAAGGCTAAGGTGGATGCATTCTTCCCACATTGTATGGGAAAATATTGATGGTGGAAGTGTGTTTCTTGCATAATCTGTCAAGGTATACTCAATTACTTATTTTTGAAAGAAGCCTTTGGTTGAGGATCCATGGGGTGGGTTGGGATTTTAATGGTTTTAACTTTATGATCGTTTGAAACATTTTGTTGACTCTTGATATTTAAGGAGTTTTCGATGAGTTTTGTTAATGGAAAATGAGGTTGATTGTTTGGTGATCTCAAACTTATTTTTTTTTACATTTAGGATAAATAATATGTTAAATATATTGGGTTTGTTTCAATTTTATTTATTTTTTTGTTTTTTCTTTATTGATTTTACATTTTTTTCTCCATTTTGATTCTTCCATTTATCATTTTAAATAATTTTAATTTTTTTTAATCTATTTTAGGTATGCTGCCTTCTTTTCTTCCAAGATTTATAAATATAATTTTTTATGGTTTAAATAATGTTTTCTATATTATTTCATTTCTTTCTAATTATCATTCTTATTGTTTTATTTATAATTATTTTATTCATATTATGTAATTATTTCAAAAATTCCATTTGATTTGGCATTCATTAATATATGTTACCTTTAAATATATTTATATTGTAAGCTTTTATTATGTTATAAATTTTTATTTTCTTTATATTTTTGTGATTTATTTCTTTCACACACTTATTTTTATACATGTTTCTTTTTTTAATGTTATTTCATATACATTATTTTTAATGCTAGATATTTTTCTTCCACTGCAAAAATAATAAATTTAAATTCAACATTAAATTTTGCCTCCATATTTTCCATGAACACATTATTTCAAATCACTAAAGTTTGCATGCTTGTATTGTTTTGCATGAATAATACATGAAGTGAAGGTTTTAATGTTAAATTCCCCTAATTTTCACAATGTCTCCTTAATGAGGATATTAACTTCCACTCTCATGTCAAGGAAAGTACCAGACATATCCCACCCATAAATGATGTCATCAATTAATATATCATAATCATAGTTTTCATTTTGTGCAATTCATATCTCTCAACTCCTAGTTGGCCACTCTTTTACTATGCTGGTGACTATAAGATCCAACTAGGATTTGAAAAGTAGGATAACTTTCTATTATAAGAGAAAGAAAGTCTTAGAGATTTATTTAGTATATTTTGAAATAAGTCCTTTAGATATCATTTGTTGACCTATCCTCCATACCCTGCACATGTTGGATCTCACCTTAGAGGTTCCTTATCATGTCCATGGCCTCTTGCAAAATTATTTTTTAGGGTAGAATCTAGGATAATCAATAACCCAAAAAAATGGTGTGCCATATTTTCTCTAATTTTTCACTTCCATTGTAATTTGTTGAGTTGTATTTCGATTGCATATCATGATGTTAAATTTCAATCCTAGATCTCACCTTATTTGTATACCTATCTATTTCTTGGTCACATAATCTTGATCAATTTCATTCCATTTTTTTCTTTCTCCTTTTGGATAATTTTTCATATAGGTTAAAACATTATTCAACAATATGAGACCCCACCCCTTCCCCCCTCCCCCTGATAATAACCATAAGTGGGGAACTTAGTAAAATATTTATGATAAATCTTAGGCAAACCGTAATTATGGAGGGAATATTCCTCCACCTCATCCTTCACTACCTTTTTGCCTATACAAGTGATCATAACTATATATTATTTGTTCATGATTCATAGGTGTTGAAGTTTATTTCCTTTTTCCCTACTTTCAAACTTTATGGATCTCATCAATCACCTGTTAGTTTGTTAGTGTTACACATATAAGAGTTATAGATTTAATATAAAATTGATATTTTAAATTGTATCTCAATTTACATAATTAGTTAAGTATTCACATTCTAATCCTCATGAAAATTTTCATAGGATATGAGAATAACTCTAATATTGTGCCTCATGTAATTTTTCTTATTATGATTTTTTTTTTAGTGGTACACCATAATATTATATGAGTGTCATCTGCAATGTTGGTAATCAATTTATATACTTTTGTGTCTACTATCATGATCTACGATTCTATGAATGGGTTTATCTCTATTTCCACACACTTAACCACTTATAATCTCAAATTTGCTTCCAAATGTTCTCTTGGTTTAGTAAAGGTCTTCATTGAATATGCATGCCTAAAATGTAAGATCAAAGAAAAGATTAAACATTGAGAAATTTGTAGAGGATGGATCTCATATAATAGTTTCTAGATCAAGGGTCTGAAGATTGAATCTTATACATAAATGATCCCACAAAAGTTTTGTTTAAGTTATTTCAGCACTCAGATGTTGTCTTCCTCAAATTATAGAATATAACTCTATTAAGAATGCCTCTTTTATAAGGTTATAATCCACAATAGAATGTTATGGGCAATATTTAACTATTAAGTGTGTGTCTTATCTAAAAATTTAGTCTCCAAATAGATCACCTTCATTTCTAGTGTAATGACAACTTTGGCATGCTATATTATCACATTTGTGGACATGCTTTATGGCATTCTCCACTTCTCAATATTTAGGTAAATTAATTTAAATTTCATAGATGAAATACTAACCAGTAAAGACATGCAATGATGGTGCACTACTTAATTATTAAGGACTTGAAATGTGACTTTATCTAGGGATACTTTTTCCTAAGACACTAATATTCATTTCAGTGGGGTAACACTTTAGGCTAACTCCTAAAATAAGTTACAACAAGGCTAGGTTATTATCTATATTAATATTTGTCATACCCACAACCACTAATCCTCCCATTGTATTAGTACTAGCCTTGATGATAGTGTTGCCACCTCTAGTTTATGGCACACTCAAAATTTTTGAGACCTTAACTTACTGATGGGGTTATCACCGACCATATTCCATGTTATGGTACTATATATTGTAAAAATCTCTTATGGTCCTCTTTTCTTTAAAGCTCTATTGGCTTAGACCACTCCACAAAATTTCCTTGGTTTTCCTCCCTTTGACTAAGAAACACATGAGTTCATGCTTTAAGTATATTTGGGGTGGGTTTTTCCTCAACTATTTCATGATTATGGATACTTAAAATATCTTGAAAATCTCCAACTATCTCTTTCGTATTATAAAATTATTTCTCAATTGTAAATTCCTCTATCTCATTGGAACACATATCCTTAGTAAAATAGTAGTCCTTATACTGTTACTATATTAAGCAGATCTTCATGTCATGTCCTTTACTGACCTTTTCCCCTTCCTAGGGTCCATGGTGATAATAACCATTTTATATCCTTCACTTTATTACCACCATATAAGATTGGTATCATGCAAATTCTCCATTCTTAGGCTCTTCAACTAACCACTATTTATCGACATGATATGAAAAGCTTATCTCCCCTCTCCTTCTAATATCTTATTCTCCCATGTACAAGAGAGTTTTATACTTCCATAGGAAGATATTCACTACTACATTCTACCATAATTTTTTTGATATCTAAGGTTATATAGGCAATAAATACCATCTTATAAAATTTCACAAAAATGGTATTCTAATTCTTTGAGGCAATATTATGTGGAGATTAAAAAATCAAACAAGTAAATTTTCAGCATGCCTCTTCACCATACATCACCTAATCTAATCCTAACTAATTTGGTGTGCTATAATTATTTAATCGATGCCTTCTTTCAAGGGTGATTTATACTAAAATTTATACTCTAGTTTATAGCATACATGAACAACCATGATTGAAAGTGCTTAGTTAACTCATAGAAGAATAATTTTTAAAGATAATTATATAAATACTCTTCCACCCATATCTTAGGATATAAATTTCCTAATCTTAGATAATTATTCACAAAGGTGCACTATAGGCTGACTATCCACCTCTCAATGTTTTACAAATAATCCAATGAATCATCTATGAACATTATCCTCCACAACTTGTTCAACAATTTCTATATAATGGAACCAAAATGTTCTTGTATTTTCCTATACACCAAATAGAGTATTTACATCACTACACTTGTAGTAATAGTTATCAATTAATTCACTGACATACCATGCAAGTAGACTTTCTACCTCACCCAAGGCATAAAGAGTAAGATAAGTTAGGAATGTTGGGTTAGTTTTAGAATATGACTTGGTATAATTTATCATGAGGACCTATAGGAGGATAACATAGTATATCACACATATACATTTAAGGAGATGTGAAATAATCACATACATGTTTCATAGTAAAATCCAATCAATAATACTAACCATCAAGAACATAACCTTAAACTAACGGAGTCATACTTTAATTGTGCATTTAACCCTTCTCATTAATATATATAAAATTCAAATGAGTGTTAATAAAACATAAAATTACCAATGCATTAATATCATAATACATAACAAAATTTGAACTTATAACTTATAAACCTAATAACTTGTCCATTCAACAAAAACTATCAATCTAACACCAACAACGTTAAATTTATATAAAATATGGAATTTTATAGGTATAATTCACCACATTTATATTACTTTGAATAGTCATGCCTTGAAAAAATACCATAAAAATTAATAAAAAAATCAAAGCCTAAATATTTTCATAAAATATCTTATGTATCAAAACCCCATATTTTCACCATGTCAACCTAGATTTTATAACATTATTACAATCAACGACATCCATAAATGCTATATTAGATATAGAACAAATATATTTTCTATCTCCCCTAAATAGGTTCTCCTAAAATTTATTCATGGATTTTTAAAACTATTTATTACTCTTTACACCTCATGTTTCATGTTGACCATAGTTTTATTCTTTGTACATGCCAAAAATTCATTTGGTTTGTACATTCATTTCAATAACTCATGGGTATATTGGTACATCTATGAAAATTTTACTTGCATGTATTTGAGGTATGTGGTGGTCTTCTAGACTTGGTATTTATTGTAGTAGCACTTGATAGATGTAATCCTTTCACCATGTTCAATTGCATGCTAATAATTATAAAATACATGTGCCTCTCTCACCCTTCCAATAATTGTTTCCAAAATCATGTTTATACATATATACTTGTTAAAAATCACATGCCAAAATCAACCCACACTAATTTTTGTTTAGAACATGGAAGACTTTTCATTCATTTTCAACTCATTAGAACATTATGGTCCATTTTTTTGAACCTCTTCATAAAATAGGACCCATCTTGTGAGTTTAGCCAAAATTGAAATTATTATGTTTGTAATTTCCACTATTAAAATTATCGGTTTAAATGCTCGATATATACCCTCCATTACCCTTTTCTTGATTGATTGAAGCTCTGAATCATATCCTTCATAAGATTCATGAAATATCATTTATTCATCCATGGTTCTGCTATAATATTTTTAAACTTATCCCTCTCAGCGTATGCCTAGTTTAAAATAACTTAATTTCAAGCTCCTTATACTTGGTCTCCTCTTCTAGTAGGCATGTATAGATCACTTCAGTTCATGAAAAAACTTTTGGAATATTTGATCTACTATATTTCATTTATAATAAATATTTGATAGTTAATTTTTTTATGTCTTCAGCCATTCATCTAAATCTACCTATGCTTTCTCTCTTTCCTCCTACTCAAGTTCCTCAATGACAATTGTTTTTAATTTTAATATAAATCTATCCACCATAAGTCCCAATTGACCAATATTATTTATTCCTTATAGATAAAATCATTTCTTTAACAAGGCATCCTTGCACATGATCTTTGTAAAAATATTTAATACTTTTAGCTCCATGATTTCTAGTTTTCATGCTACCATGGTTTGCTTCATGTCGACTTCTTCTAGGCATATCTTCCTATTATTCAAAGCTATTCCATTAGTATAAATTTGTTCAGACATTTATTATTCCAATCTTACTATTTCACAGCCATTTTATCTTATATTTTTATGATGGGTTATATTTGCGTGATAGTTTATTCTCCATCTATACTATATGGTGATTTTGTATGTACATAGGCTACAAGCAATTAAATTTTTGGATTATATAAATGGATGTAAAAAGTTAAGGACAATTATTTTTTATTATTTTTTAAGGGAATTAATTTTTGCATCATGTTATATAAGAAAAAAAAATTCCTCCTATATATTTATTTAAAACCACTACCTTATGGGTTCCCGTCCTCTTTCATCCCTCTCTTCTTAATTCTTAGAATGTTTGTGCATTAACTATAATGTTAAAAAAATGTCACATGTATTTTTTGGCTTATTTGTTTCATGTTTATTACCTTCTCTTATTTTGTGGTGCTGACTCAGGGCAACATTCTTTGTCCCATTGTCATTATAATCCTCATTCCGATCTTTTTTTTTTTAAGTTATTAATCCCTTGTCCCTTTTCACCTCTTTTTCTTCACCTTCCTTTCCATCACCTTCAAGTTGCCCAACCCCAATTCATTTTACAACACATGCATTTCCTCATCCAACACAATCTATTCCTAGTTTTATAATGGGGTTTCCTTTATTTTACTCAAATTATCATCTAGAATAGTTTTGTTAGTTGTTATCACTCTCATAATTATGGTTCATGACACTTACCCAATTTTCATCTAAGTGATCCTATGTTAGTTTATTTATCACCATTATGGAATCTCCTCCAAGGAGTACAAACATGGATCTATCCTTTCCCTATGGTATTAACGTGAGTGGTTCTTTTATTCCCATTTTGGGCCATGGTGGATTGGGATGCCATGGTTATGATGTCATCTAAGGGGTGGGCGGTTGTATCAAGTTTAAAATTGGCACATTATCCTCATCATCTTCATTATTTAAATTCTACAGATATTTTATTTATATCAACCATGGGCACTTGGAATCCTCAGTGTTGGTATTTTCATCTACATTCATAGCTATGTGCATTTTTACTTATGCCTCACTAATTTATTTACTTGAGGTCTCTATATTTGATGGCCTAGGCTATGTTGAGAATTATTTTTTGCACACCCCTACATTTACTTTTGTTTTTAGGGGTGTTGCCTCATCTTTTTCCTTATCATTTCTCATTAGTTTGATAATTAGGTTTCTATCAACCTAATTTTCCCTAGTTTCCATTTTTGTTTTTGTTATTTCATTTTCTTCCTCAATCTTAGTGCATAAATCAAATATAATTTGTGGTGATCCTAGTCCTTAACAATCATTTCTACTAGAATCAGTTTTATTATAGTAGATTTGTCATTTCATACACTATATTCATCAAATGTTACCTTGGTTGGGTACTTTTAAAATTCGTTTATCATAAAGATATCTACATTAAAGTTATTTCACCTTGTGTTTGGTACTTTGTCCACTACATACACAAAATAATAGGTTGAAATCCCATATTTTAATTTAAGATATCCAAACATATTGCTACTCTCCAACTCTATATTTTCCAAATAATGATGCCTCATAAATGTGAACTCATAATAAGTACCATATGCCTCCATAATACCCATTAAAACATGCCATTCATCAATGAACATTCAACCATGTTTTGAAACCATCTATCCATTTTGATTCTAAGGACTTGTATAGGTGTTATAGAAAGTGTGGTTTGAGTACCTCTATTATAAAGAACCATCTCATAGTGGATGGAACAATATTACATCATCGCATACATGCATGATCCATACTTCATCAAAGATGACAAATATGAGGATTATGCTCCATATACAATAGTTTCTTATTTCTTAGCACCTATTTTCCCTCTTGATGATTTCATCAAAAAATATTTTTTCAATGTTAAATTAAAATTTACTTGTTTCCATCTTGTGTGCAATGTATATATATATATATATATATATATATATATATATATATATATATATATATATATATATATATATATTTTATATCATCCTATTAGATAGTTACACATAACCTCATGCTAATAAGGTGTGAAACTACAAGTGTCCTAATCATCCATGTTCTCAATAAGAACCATAATTTTTTCCTTCAAGTATTTCAAAAATTTGTAAACTTTTCAAATTTACTTTGTGTCCACCAAAACTTGTTTAAAATATCCCTTTGTGCAAGGAAAGAAGCTCAAATGATGTAGTCAACTTTTTGAGATCTCCATTCTACATCTAAAAAAGTAGATCATGCTCTCATTTACCCAGAAAAGGAGAAACCTTAATACTTCTTAGGTTTTCTAAGGTATGAAAATTGTGAGAGATAAAGCACTCTAATTATTTCCAAGTTGACCTTAACCTTGGTGTTTGATACCAATATTCCATCTACACCTACTATTTTTACCTCTACAATACAATCCCTCTTAAAATCTAGTAATTATTTGTTATGTGATGATTTTAATATTTATTTATACACTAATCTACCTTAGAACTACATCCTTAATTGCATAAACATGAATGTGGAAATTGCATTTATATTATTTACATTGGAAAATTATATGTTTCCTTTCCCTCCATGTTCTCTTATTTTGCTTGATTTATAGCAATTGAGTCACCCAAAGGCTAATCAAAAAATATAAAACACTTGTTCTTCACTACCCCCCATGGAAACTCACTTACATTTTGGTGACATCCTTTAAAACCCTTGCTTAGTTTATGTTATCATACCTTATAATTTTTCCTTTGTATCTAGTATTGAACAATATCTAATGGTAGACATGTCTTTTGTAACTTAGCTTCTCTCTATATTCAATCAAATCCCACTCTCCATATCTCAAATTTGGATGGTAATGATCTTATTTTCATATTTATATTGATTTATGGCACTCATTTTATCCAAAAAATTAAAATTTTGTTTATTATCTCTATGTTCCCTAAGTGATTTGTCATCGTGATTCACTCATGGGTCTTTGCTAGTTTCTACATCCAAATTATTTGATAAACAAACTATTTGATTATTCGTAGATACTTATAGTTCACACCTCTAATTCGATTAATTTTAAATAAGCTTTGATATATATGATGTTATGGGATAGTAGGATATTTCTTAGGTTACATGACTACATTGTTATGAGTTAATTGTAATGTATATGTTTACATTATGATCATGTTAGTGTGTTATTTCAGCTCTATATATATATATGTATATGTATATGTATATGTATATGTATGTATGTATGTATGTACGTATGTACATGTACATGTACATATACATACATACATACACATATACATATACATATACATATGTATATGTATATGTATATGTATATGTATATGTATATATATATATATATATATATATATATATATATATATATATATATATATATACTTGTTTTCAGATTGATGTAGGAGAACTCATCCCTCAGAGCATTATGAAGGGAAAGCACAATCAAAGAGGGTGATGTAGATTGAGATGTCAGAGGATGATTAAAAAATTTGCAAGACCCTTACACACACCACTTTAGCTAACACATGTAAAAATGCATAATAAAATAGTTAACACAATATGTTTATTTGTGCATATGTGTATTAATGTTTTAGATTAGAGTATTTATATTAAATTCATATTTATTTATTTATTTATTTATCATTAATCAGTTATGACATTAAGAGATACTAATTAAATTAATAAATTTAATGACCTTTATACTGAATGTTAAAATGAATAAAATTTAAAAGTTTTCAAGTGAGAGGGAAAAAGCAAAAAAAAAACAATAACAAAAATAAAAAGAAATAGAATGGTTTAAATTTAATAAAAATTATATATATATATATATATATATATATATATATATATATATATATATATATATATATATATATATATATATATATATAATGAGAAAAAAAAAACAAAAAAAAGGGAGAAAGCTATGCATTTGTCATGAAAGGGAAAAATAATATATTCAAGGAGAGTAGACATAGAAAAAGAGGAAGGAAACACAGTGGTAGAGAGAGATTAAAAGAGGACAAGAAGGGAGCAAAGTGCATTAGGGCATCCGCAATCAGGTAGATAATGTATTTATATTTGATATATTTATTAAATTGTATACATATGTGTCTGCTCGAATATATGTGTGTGTGTGAGAGAGAGAGAGTGTGTGAGAGTGTGAGAGAGATATGAAGGGATACCTTAATAATGATATATACAAATTGAGATCGACACAGCTGTATTTCTAATAGTATAAAGTGTGGCAAATTGCATCGTTATATAATAAGAATTAAACACTCAGTGTTTCTGTACAAATAGATGTTCAGTATTCCCAAATTTAAAATTAGAGACACATAGACCTCCGACCCTAAAAGATTCAAACATGTATCTTTTCCTTCTATTGCATCAATACACCTGATGGTTAAATTATACAGCGAAATGTTTTCAAAAATATAGACATATGTATAATACCACATATAGATGCAAGGAAATATAGTGAAATGCTCTTCAAAATATAGACGTGAGAAAAACATATATACATAATACTAGACAATGACATATATATATAGATATATAAAAGCTGGTTATGCTTAAACGGTATGATCTATTCTATTCTTTAAAGGTTCATTCATATCTTCTAGTTTATGATTTATGTGTATCACTCCGGTCAATAATATTTTGAAAACGTTACATTGCATCCTCCAATGTGCTAGACTTTGTAAGTTTGACACTAAGCGATCTGACATTACTTGGCGCCTAATGTAAATCATTCTAAAATTCACCAAAATATAAAATTTCAAGATATTTATTTTTTATTTAAGCCGATGTTACTCAGTTTTTAAGGAAAATATTAGGCTGCTAGATTGAGTTTTTGGTGATGACTCATTAATAAGCCCAGTTTTTAAATAATAGTAAAATTAGGTGACATGTAATGATGTAACAGATGTTATAAATGTTACACCTTGTTTATACAGTAGAATAGTTAACTCATTATACGTATTACAACATATCACTTTTAATAACATTACGAAGATACTTATTAACAAGCCAAAACAATTATGAAATGATTGTGTGCTAATACATTTGAACTAGTAGTTGAGTATTATACAGAGGGTATTATCTTATAAGAAGTATAAGTGGGATTAATTATTGTTATATATCTGTAGAAACCAGTAATCTGGGTATTAAAGGTTGGGTGATCTAGAGTGACGCCATCAAGATGATTGTTTTTAATAACATATAAACAAAATGGTAGGATAAATTCATTATTTATTGTTTATAAAATAAGAATAATTAGAAATGAAATGGTTCACTGAATATTATTAATCTTCTTTTTTAATTGGACCTACACCCAATGTCTGTAGATATAAAACAAGAATGATTATATTGATCGATATTGTATGGCGTTGATGGAATGAATTGGAGAATCCTCTAAAAGTGTCTTTATTTTTGGTCAAGTTTGGTGGATAGCCTATATAGTCATATGACTTGTAATAATGATTTACTAATGTGCAAATAATTATTACTTATAAGTAGTTTATGGAATTAGCTTTTATCCATTACATGAGCATATATAGTTATCGGTATACTAATATCATAATATGGCTTAGATAAACATGGGAAATGTAAATAGATCAAACATAACCGTTTTTAATATCATAAGTTTTGTTATATATATATATATAAAATTAATGTTCAAATAAAATTAATTTATAAGTAGTTTATAGAATTAGCTTTTATCCATTAAATGAGTATATATAGTTATCAGTATATTAATATCATAATATGGCTTAGATATACATGGGAAACATAAATAGATCAAACATAACTTTTTTTAATATCATGATAAGTTTTGTGATATATATATATATATATATATATATGAAACAAAACATATTGTGTGGATGTAACATTATAATAAGCTATGTATTTATGAATTAACAATGGTATGTTTAATATGAACATAGGTATGCATTTTGTTATTAACATATACTTGAATATAGGGGTATGTTGTTATAGTTATAGTTTCGTTAGATATTTAAAACTATGTTATACAATTCTATATATTAGATATTTATGTATACATGCATACAACCCTTGAGAATATAATGAATGTTATGATAGAATATTATGTATTTCATGAAAAATAAGACTCACTTTGTTATATCTAATTGATGTAATATAATATTATGTTTTCATTTATTTATGATTGATTTTGAAAAATTACCAGTTATGTCTTAGAACACTAGACTATGATAATATGGGTTATCATAGGATGTAGTATTTAAAAAATAATTATAGTAATTAGAAACTACAATTAAATTTATATTTTAATTAGGTGGTATAAACTAAAAGCATTATTTTTATTATTAGATGGATAATAATATGAGATTCATTCATACAATTAATGGAATATATGTATGATATTAGATTATCTTATGTTTAGCATGTTATGTAATATGATAACTAGTAGGATGTAAGTTATATTAATATTTAGGTTATATTATGTTAACAAATCTTGCATTACTGATACTGAGTAATTATTTGAGATAGATTTTACTGGCTTGCTAGTATCATAATTCAGAATGAAGGCAATTTGATCAAGTGGTGTGTATAAATTTTAACTGATCTATAGATTACTATTATTTATTATTTGAAAATATTGGTCAAAGTAATTTTTAATGAGATATTTTCATTTCATGAGTATGATTTACATGTTTGTGTGATATCTTGCAATATAATAATTTTATATGATACACTACATATTTAATTTTAGAAATCATACAACACAAGGTACTAGTTTGTCTCTCTATATTCTCATGGCATCATCTACTCATCTATGAAGGGAGGATAATTCCCTGATGAGATTAGTGTAGAGGATCTTTGATCCATGGTTGGTACATAAAATCACTTGAATGATGATCTCTCTCCTTATAATAGTACTATTTTTGAGATGATAATTGAGATTGTCACATATACTAGAGTTCGAGAAACTATGCTGCGAGGAGCCGTGCATCTTATATATGTGTATTATAATGTATTATAGTTATTATTAAAATAGTATCATAAATATTTATAATTACTTATTAATTATACGTTAATAATAGTAGATGTAGGCATGTATCAGTCATGGCTGATTAATTGTAATTACTTTTTATATTTGTATTATGATATGTTTCTTATGATGATAGTGATCATAAATGTATGATGTAACATACTTCATTAAAAAATTTATACGGAGAGCAGTCTATATGGTCATTGATTAGATTCTCATGGTGAAATCTATTTATAGTATATGTGTTAAAAAAAAAAATTCACATATTTGTAAGTAGATCCTAGTGGGAATGTTGCATGTGGTATTAGAGGTAGGGCTCAATATCTAGGACCTAATGAGTCTAATAACATTTTTCTATCCTCCTATTGATATAAATAATTATGGTAAAAGCTAGAGATTTTAGAGAGGGTTCATCGAATGCCGATGATAGTAACCCTCCATTTGATCCTAGTTGATTTATCGCTAAGTAATCAATAAAGATGACTCATATTCTGACAGCCATGAATGAGACTAGGGATCATATTACAGCTCTAGTGTAGGTGGTTCATGACCATTAAGAGGAAGAATTATAAGATGTACTTGAATAACATCCCATTGAGCAAGAAAAAGCAGAGGATGTTAGAGCTCAGGTGGTGGTAAGTTGGCTAGAGATATAAAAAGGTGAACCCACCTATGTTCAATTAGACTATTCTGGGTGATAGAGCTAAGGCATGGTTTATTAAGATGGAGAAGTATTTCAAGATTCAAAATTACTATGAGCTCATTAAGGTAGTATTCGGAGCATAGCAGTTGGCTTGTGAGGCAGTTACATGGTGGGTCAACAAAAGGTTGGAAATGAATCTTAACTTGACCACATTCATTGGAGGACATTATCCATGACATGGGTTAACCCTATCAATCTATCCATAGTAAAGTGATCACAAATACAACCCCAAACTATAATATTGATCCCCATAGTCTATTAGCCTCTCAATAAAATAATGTATAAATGATGCACTATATACACCCCAAATAACTACACCTAAATCATACAATTTTTCATAATATAACATAGATCAGCATGGGACTATAATATATAATGAAACTCTAGCATTCGACATATGATAGATCACTCAAGATGTTATAAGTCCAATAGTCTCCTTTAAGATATATAAAATGTTTGATATATATACATTAAATAAACTAACATGAAACCCTTTCTCATAATACCTTTAAGACCATGTGACCCTCTCAAATAATTCATTCCTCTCATCAAGGTAATCTAAGATGTTGCACACCATAGGTGTGCCTGTAACAGGTGGGCTTAAAAGTGCATGAACATCTTCCTACATAATACCAACCTTGATGTATCCTCATACACTACCCAGTAGAAGGTATTGGTTAGTCTCTCTCATGTTCCTAAGAATATGGTGAATAACTCTACACTAATTAATAATATAGTATTTCTATAGTCCATTAATTGAATTTGAAAATTTATGGAACAAACTATGTTAAAATTTTCTTATCGACATTTTGGTTCACACTCCATGAACCATCATCAAGGTATGAGAATGAATTTGTTGATATTATAGACCAAGCTATTCCTCTATAGATATAACAATAAATCTTAATGATGTCTATGTGAGTCAAAAAAGAGGAGAAGGGATAAAAAACACAAGAAAAGCAAAAAATATAATTAAAGCAAAAATTATAAAAACAAAAATAACCCTATGAGTAAAAATAAAATAAAATTTAAATTAGGAGAAGGGTTGACTTTAAAAATGAATTAAGAGTAAGAATATAAATTATTAATTACTAAAAATAAAAAATTATTTTGAAAATAGTTAACTAATTTATGTTTTATTAATTTGATATAATTCCCACTATAACCAATATAATATAAATTGTAAATATTAAATTATATCTATAAAAGCTTAAGCTATCAATTATAGATTGTAAACTAGTACTAATGCATTATAAGCTATTAATTAATAAATTGCAAAATTATAAATTATAAATTATGATATACAAAGAAAAAAAAAGTTATAATTTAACATTGTAAATAGTGAATAGAATATTAAATCACAACATGAATTTACCTTAATAAATATATATTACTACTGAAAATGATAAATTCTCAAAGTTATTCATTATAAATTATAGTTTTTAATATAACTTTTTTGAGGTTATTCATTATAAGTTCTAATTGTAGATGATAAAAAGGAAAATAATTATTCATAAAAAATGAATTACAAATTGAGAATGGTAAATAGTAAATTATCAAATAAATTATAAAATGAAATTCATAGATAATAAGTAATAAAATGAAATTGTAAAGTGTATGTTATTAATCGTAAATTGAAATTATTCATAATGATCCCAAAATTATGCTTAAATATAAATTATACAAGATATCTCTATAAAATAGGTATTAAAATTATAGATTTTAAATAAGAAAATATGGGGGTGATGTAGTAAGGGAGAGGTGGAAAAGTGAAAATAGGAAAGGTTGGGTAGGAGGGGGCAATTAACCTGAGGGGCAATGGGGAGGAAGAACAAAAGGGGCAAGAAACCAAGAAACCCAAACAACAGGGCAACCAGAAAAAGAAAGAACACGGGTGAGGTGGGAGGGTCACAGGGGATGGGGGGAAGATAGGTTACAATGATAAAAAATAATGAGGTTTGAGAAAGTTTATGATAGGTCTTCAGGTATGGTTTAACTAAAGACCATTATCTCTATTGAGGTTGTTATCATAATTATGTATTTCAATGGCTTCCTTGACATGAGGCTTGAAATAATCACTCTCTATGGCTAGAACTATAGTCTCTTTGGTATAAATATGATGACAAGTCTTGAAGGAGTGTTCTTCTAAGGTAGACTTGATCAAGCTTTCTTTGTTAATATACTAATCAAAATCTACTACATCTTCATAATACAATCAAATATAAGTGCAGTCAAATGCACGCAATCAACTCTAATATGTTGGTGTAGGTTTTTGGCCACTATGCAGTTTTACCTACACTTTGTTATTTAGCTTATTTGGATCTATTCTAGGTCATTAGTGAAAGATAATTCAACATGCATGAGGATGTTGGGACATGTCTATCATTCACCTATATATGTACCATTTATTTTAATTTGTTAGTTAATGTTTCAAATATAATTTTTCTCTTGTGACACTTTTATCTTTCATTTGATGGTTATGAGATTTCACTCTATAAGTTATTCATCTATGATTCATTGTTGATTTGATAGTGGTGTAATTTGACATGGTATCAGATCCATTCTGACAGTCATTCACTTGTTCAAATCTTTATGAGATCCTTACAATACATTCCTACTGCTTTATATGATTTTTTTTTTCAAGGGTTTTTCAAAAAATCTATTTAAATATTTATAGCCAAAGTTTCCAAATAAAAAATGAATAACATCATTGGATTTAGAAGGTACAAATATGTTAGAATTGGCTATAAACAAAACCTAGTTTCATGACAACTATTTTTGGCCACTTTAAAAGGTTTTGAGGTATTTTTCCTTAGTTTTCATGCATTTATGTATTGTTTGAGTCTTTAAGCATAAAATAAATTCTAGGTTAGGCTGGGTTTTATAGGTTATCAAGTGGGTTTTTGTAAATTGTTACATTCTGATTCTTCACTAAGTAAACAACTTGATTATCTATGGATATTATATAGTTGACATATTTAATTTTATTAATTTTGATGTAGCTTTTAAATATATGTTATTATGAGATAGTAAGATATTGCTTATATTACATTATTATATTTCTATGAGTTAGTTATAGTGTATATGTTTACATTATGATTACGTTGGTTTATTTTTTAAGCTATATTTTATGATGTAGGTATATCATGATGTTATGATATAACTACCTACTTGTTATGAAGTTTATGTATAATAACTCATCTCTCAAAGTATGATGGAGGGAGAGCATCATTAGAGAGGGTGATATAGATCATGATGTCAGAGTATGATAGAGAAACCAACTAGAAAACCTACACACACCACATTAGCTGGCACATGTTAGAAAGCATAATAAAATGGTTATAATAATGTGTTTATTTCTACTTACATTAAATAGTTATTTGCTCATAATTTGATAGCATAATTAAATGGTTATTTGAAAAATCAGCTTGCATGGCATTTGTGTCTTAATGTTTTAGAGATTATATTAATAAGATTACATTTGAATTTGTTGATTTATATATAATTAATTTATTATGACATTAGTAGATGATAATTAAATTATTGAATTTACTAACCTTTTAATTAATGTTGAAATGATTAAAATTTATAAAATTTTAAATGAGAGGAAAAAATGCTAAAAATAACAAAAGAAACAATTAAAAAATGAATAGAAATAGAATAGTCTAAATTAATAAAAGAAAAGATGTTCATTAAAATAATGAGAAATTCAAAAAAACAAAAAAATAATAAAAAAGGGAAAAAACTATGCTTCTCTCATGAAAGGGAAATAGAATATATTCAAGGAGAGTAGAGTGAGGCATAGGACACAGATAAAAAGAGGAGGGAAACATAGTGGTAAAGAGAGATTGGAAAAGGAGAAGAGAAGGAGAACAAGGGAGCAAAGTGCAACAGGGCATCCCCAATCAATTAGGCAATGATTCTATATATTTATTGAATTGTATAATATGTTATGTTCAAATATATATATATATATATATATATATATATATATATATATATATATATATATATATATATATATATATATATATATATATAAACTGAACACACACACACACACACACACACACATGAATAGACACATATTATACAATTAAATAAATATACAGAATCTAAAAACATTATATATATATATATATATATATATATATATATATATATATATATATATATATATATATATATATATGAACAAACAGATATTATACAATTCAATAAATATACAAAATCTAAAAACATTATATATATATATATATATATATATATATATATATATATATATATATATATATATATATATATATATATATATATATATATATATATATATATATATGAAGGGATATATTGATAATGATATATAAAAATTTAGATTATCCCATTTGTATATTTAAAACTAGAGAGTGTGGTGACTTACATAGTTGTATAATAAGAATTAAACATTCAATGATTCTTTGCAAATAGTTGTTTAGTGTTCCCAAATTTAAAATAAAGACACATAGACCTCTGACCCTGCAAGATTCAAACATGTATCTTTTCCTTATATTGCATCAATACTTCTAATGGTTAACTTATACAGTAAAATGTTTTGGGAAATACAAACATGTATAATAACACATATAGATGCAAGGAAATATAGTGAAATAATCCTAGAAATATAGATGTGAGGAAAACATATATACATAATACCACACAATGACATGTATACATTAAGATAAATATTTTTCTATTAGAAGGATATGCTTAAATGATATGATCTTTTATTTTCTTGAAAGGTTCACCGATGTTTTTTAGTTTATGATTTATATGTATCATTTCGATCAACAATATTTCCCAAACCTTAACTTATAGCCTCCAATGTGTTGGACTTTGTAAGTTCACCACCCAACAATTTGAAATAATTAGGTTGCTAATGTAAATCCTTCTAAATAGTAAAACTCACCATAGTTTAAAACTGTAAGCTATATATTTTGAATTAAGTCAATGCCACTCAGTCTTTTAGGAAAATATTAGACTGTTGGATTCTGTATTTGGTGGGGACCCACTAATAAGCCTAATTTTTAAATGATAGTAAAGTGAAGTGATATGTATCATTGTAATAGATGTTATAGATGTTACACCTTGTTTATATAGTATAATAAACAACTCATTTAAATATAACAATATATCACTATTAATAACATTACAAAGATACTTATTAACAAGCCAGAATAATTATTGAATGATTGTATGCTAATACATTTACACTAGTAGCTAAGTATTATATAGAGGGTATTGCCTTATAAGAAGTATAAGTAGGATTAATTAATGTTATATATCTGTAAAAACCAATGATCTGGGTATTAAAGGTTGTGAGATCTAGAGTGATTCCTCTAGGATGATTATGATTATAACATATAAGCTAAAATGTAGGACAAAGTCATTATTTATCATGTATAAAATATGAATAATTATAAATGAAATAGTTTATTTAATATTATTAATATTATTTTGTAATTGAACCTACATCGAATATCCATAGATATAAAACAATAATGATTATATTGATCGATATTGTATGGTGTTGATGTAATGGATTGGAGAATCCTCTAAAAGTGTCTTTATGTTTGGTCAAGTTTAGTGGATAACCTTTACAATCATATGACTTACAATAATGGTTTACTAATGTCCAAATAATTATTACTTATAATTAAGTTATGGAATTATATTTTATCCATTACAACATCATATATAGTTATCCATATACTAATATCATAATATGGCTTAGATAAACATGGGAAACATAAATAGATCAAACATGGTCTTTCGTTATATCATAATGATATTTTTTATTGTGTGTGTGTGTGTGTGTGTGTGTGTGTGTATGACATGGGAAACAAAACATGTTGTGTGGATGTAACATTATAATAAGCTAAGTATTTAAGAATTAACAATGGTATGGTTAATATGAACATAGGTGTGTTTGTGAATATTAAAATATACTTGAATGTAGGGGCGTGTTATTATAATTATAGTTTCATTAAAGATTTAAAACTATAGAATTTTATATAATTAAGATTTATGTATACATGCATACAACCCTTGAGAGTCTAAAGAATGCTAGAATAAAATATTATATGTTTCATAGGAATTGAGACTTGATTTGTTATATCTAATTGATTAAATAGAAGTTTATTTCCATGTATTTATGACTACTTTATTATTATTGACTGCGAAAAATTAGTAGTTATGTCTTTGAATATAAGACTATGATAATATGTGTTATCATAGGGTATAGTATATTTAGAAAATAATTATAGTAAATAAGAATTATAGTTAAATTTTTATTTTATCCAAGTGGTATAAACTATACTAATTATTTCTATTATGAGATAGATAATAATGAGAGATTCATTCATTCATTTGATGGAATAGATCTATATTGTTAGATTATCCTATGCTTAGGATGTTATATGATATGATTTCTAGTCAGATATAAATTATAATAATCATTTAATTTTAATATGTTAACCAATCTTACATTACTCATACTGAGTAGGTATTGAGATAGACTTCACTGGCTTACTAGCATCACGGTGCTAGATGAAGGCAATTCGATCAAGTGTTGTGTATGAATTTTGATTAATTTATATATAACTATTATTTATTATTTAAAAACATTGAAAAAAGTAATGTTTAGTGATAAATTATAATTTTATGAGTATTATTTACATGTTTATATAATATCTTGTGATAGAACAAGTTTCTATGATACATCACGTGTTTGATTTTAGGAATCATACACTACATGGGTACTAGCTTATCTCTATAGATTTTCATACCATTAATATCTACTCATCTATGAAGGGAGGGAAATTATATGATCATATTAGTGTGGGGTATTATTGGTCTATGTCTAATGTAAAAAAGTGCTCGAATGATGCTCTCCTTCCCCATAATAGTACTATTTTTAATATGACATTTGAGATTGCCATAGAGACTAGAGTTTGGGAAACTATGGTTTGAATATCCATGTATCTTATATATGTAATTTGTATTGTATTATACTTATTATTGAAACATTATCATGAAGATATGTAATTACTTATTTGTTATGCATTGACAATAGTGATTGTAGGCATGTATCAATCATAGTTGGTTAATTACAATTATTTTATATATTTGTATTATGATGTGTTTCTTATGATGAAAATGATAATAAATGTATGACATAACATAGTTCATTACATTTTTTACACTTTTATCATTTTATATTATCATTCATTATATTCTAGTGGTGAAATCTATTTATAATATATATGTCTAAAAATAAACATTCATGTATTTCTAGGTAGATCCCAGTGGGGATGTTGCAAGTGGTATCAGAGTTATATCTCAAATTATATGACATAATGAGTCTACTAATGTTTTATTATTCTTATATTGATAGAAATAATGATGGTGAAAGCTAGAGTTTTCAGAGAGGGTCTATCAAATACTAATGATAGTAACCCTCCATTTGATCTTAGCTAATTTCTCACTAACCAATCAGAAAAAATGAATAGATTTTTGGAGCAATAAATGAGACCAGGGATCAAATTATAGCTCTAGAGTAGGTGGTTCATGGCCATGAATAGGAAGAACAACATGATGTACCTGAATAACATCATGTTGAGTAATAAAATCTTCAAAATGCTAGAGCTCAGGCAACAGTAGGGTTGGCTAGAGACATGAAGAAGGTAAACCCACCTAAGTTTGATAGGACTATTATGGGTGTTAGATTTGAGGCATGGTTGACTCAGATGGATAAGTATTTGGAGATTC
>JARHVA010001226.1:1007500-1032500 GCA_037957365.1 Torreya grandis | reverse complement strand
GAGAGGGTATGTTGAATGCCAATGACAGTAACCCTCCATTTGATCCTAACCAATTTTCATTGAGAAATGAATAATGATGAATCATAGTCTTATAAGAATGAATGATATTAGGAATTAGATTATAGATATATATCAGGTAGTTCATGGCCATGAAGAGGAAGAATAACAAGACATACCCTAAGAGCATCCCACTTAGAAACAAAACCCTCAAGATGCTAGAGCTTAGGTATCATTAGAGTTGGCTGGAGACATGAATAAGGTGAACCCACCTAAGTTCAATGCTATTGTTCTTAGTGATGGAGTTGGGTCATGGTTTATTGAGATGGAGAAGTATATCAAAACTTCTCTAAGCTCACTAAAGTAGTATGGGGGATATACCAGGTTGTTGGTGAGTTAGCTACTTGGTGGGGTAATAAGAGTTTGTAAATGAATCTTAACTTGACCACTACTAATTAGGATCAATTTATGGCATGATTTAGGTCGTGATTTCTATCATAGTTTTATTTTGATCATAAGTTCATAGATTTATAGAATCTAAAGCAAAGATATTTATCAGTGAATGAGTATTGGGAATAGTTCACCAAACTTTTGAAGTATGTACCTCATTAATAAGGAGATGAGAGGTTTAGGATGATAAAGTTTATCATGGTATTGAAACCCCATATCAGTAAAGAGGTATATATTCATGGACCTTCCAGCATGGACCAGGTATTTGAGAAGGCAATCAAATAGGAACAAAAGTTGAGGTTTCTTTCATAGGCCAGGGACAAGGTCAAGAAAAAGTTGAAAAATTTTAAGCCAACCTTCAAGAAGAAGAATTATAAACATAGGAGTTGAGACTAGAAGCAGAATTTAAAAAGTTAGAATCCCAATTTTAATAATGGTTCAGGTATTAAGAAATAGGGCAATGAATCCAAAGGTGGCTTTAAGGGAAACCAATTGAATGATAAGAAAGGACCACTTGGAGGTTGTTTTATTTGTGAAGATGACCATAATTCTCATGATTACCCTTAGTAAAAGTCAAAGGACAAATGTTTAGTAGTGGATTCATGCAGTGGTTGATAATCAACAAGCCATATTTTAGGCATTACCCATAGAGCTATCAGTTACTTGGTTTGACCATTTACTTGTCAGTATAATATAGAAATGACTCAAAATTCATGGTTGACAAGTGTTTAGTTGAAGTAGACATTATGTTACCTACATTCAAAATAGTTATGGATCTGTATGCAGTACCACTAGGGTCATATCATGTGATCTTAGAATTCAACTAGATTTCAAAACATAAGTCCAAGGTTGACTACTACTTGATGAAGTTTGAGTGTCTTGATGAATTTGGAAATTAGACACAAGTTCAAGGTGAGAAAAGAGATTTGAAGCTTTGGCAAATTTCTACAATGTAACTTAAGAGATCTCAAGGAGAAGGGTACTAAAAATTTATCATCAATATAAATGAAATAGAGGAACTTAAGGAAACATATCTCAATTATTACCCTTTTCTTAGAGGTTTTCATGATGTATTTCTAGAAGAATTATTAGAATTACCTCCTAGTTGTGAGTTTGATTTTTCTATCGAAATCATACCTAGTTTGGAACCATAGTCTAAGGCACCATACATGATGACAACCAATGAGTTATTTGAATCAAATTCTCAACTTAAGGAATTATTGGCAAAAGGGTTGATCTGGCCTTGTGTATCACCATAGAGTGCACCTATTGTCTTTTTCAATAAGAAGGATGGTACCCTTTAAATTTGCATTGATTATATAATGTTGAAAAATGCAACTATAAAAAAGAGGTATCCATTACCTAATATATATGAAATTTTCAATAAAATATAGAGAGAAATGATATTTTGTAATATTGAGATTAGAGTAGGATACCATCAATTGAGGATACATGATAAAAATATTCTAAAGACATCATTTAAAACTCATTACGAGCACTATGAGTTCACATTTTTATCATTTGGGTTGACTAATGATCTGATAGCATTCATGAATCTCATGAATAGTGTATTCATATATTATCTAGATCACTTTGTTTTGGTTTTTCTGGATGGCATTCTTGTATATTCAAAGAATAAAGAGGAGCACCTTCAGCATCTAGAACAAGTTTTGAAATAGTTGTGGAAACATAAAGTATATGGTAAGCTGTCTAAATGTACATTTTTCTAGGAGAGTATATAATATCTCAAACATATTATCTTTGTGGATGGTATCTCAGTAGATCCAAGAAAGATTAGAGTCATTATGGAATGGCCAACAGCAAAGATTGTGCATGAGGTAAGAAGTTTCATGGGGCTATAAGGTTATTACAGGAAGTTCATTCCAAATTTTTTCAAGATAGATAATCCAATTACTTCCATGCAATGAAAGAACCAAAATTTTGTTTGGATAGATTAGTGTGAATTAGTTTTTATGAATTGAAAAAAGGCTTACTTTTACACCAGTGTTAAGACTTCTTGACCCCAATGGTTAATTTTTAGTTATCATAAATGTATTATAGGATGGAATATAAAAATTCCTTACGCAAGATGGTATAGTGGTGCCTTATGAATTGAGAAAGATAAATCATTATTATTTAAACTATGACCCTCATGATTTGGAACTTATGGTAATAGTGGATGATTTGCATGTCTATCAACATTACTTATTCGTAAAACTGTTTGAGGTCAAGATGAATAACTTGGGACTCAAGTAGATCTTCATCCAGTAAAATTTGAATGCTATTTAGAGACACTAGATTGAGTTATTATTTTCTTATGATTTCAACATCAACTATATAAAAGGGAAGGAGAATAGAGTAGCCAGTGCCTTCAGTCATACAAGGCACATAATAGCCATAGATATTATCAAAATTAATTCTAGGGATTGAGTGATTTAATCTCACCAAGAGAAAAATTATATGATTGGATCAAAAATCATTATCTAAAAATGCTAAAAATCCGTAGTATAAAAGATGCATATTGGGGAGTGATGGTCTTTTGCATTATAGTGGAAGGATGCATGTGCTAGATCATGAAAATCTACAGATTATAGTGCTAAAAGAACTACACAATGCCCCATATTTGAGATATATAAGAGTAACCAATCTCATGGTAGAGCTTAGACCACTATATTTATGGAAGGGAATCAATAAAGATGTAACATACTATGTGTCATGATGTATGATATGCTAGCGAGTGAAATTTGAGCATGTACATATGGATGTATTTTTATATCCACATGATATACCAGAATGGAAGTGATAGATGATAAATATGGATTTTTTTCAAAAGTTTACTAATATGACATATTAGACATGATATGATTTTGGTAGTTGTTGACAAACTAACCAAGGTATATCATTTTATACCATGCAATTTGACAGATGATGCACCTAACCTTGTAAAGAGGTTCATAAAGGGAGTGTATAGGTTACATGCATTTCTACATAATATCATTTTAGATCATGATTATAATATGACTTCTAGATTTTGTGTAACTCTAAATTCACTTTGGGTAAGCAATTAAATTTTAGTACAACATATCATCCAGAGTTTGACAAATAAACTGAGAGAGTTAATCAGGGATTAGAGGATTTTTTTGTATGTATTACATGGATCAACAATACAAGTGAGAAGATTATCTTCCATTGGTTGAGTTTGCATACAATAATCCATACCAATAAACTTTGAAGATCACACCATTTGAGGCACTACACTGAAGAAGGTGCAGGACACCCATTAGTTAGAATAGATTAGAGGATAGAGTAGTCTTTGGACCTAAGATGCTTGTTGAAATGGAAGAGCAAGTTAGATTAATCAAACATAAATTTGTTGAGGCCAATGATAGATAGAAGAGTTATATTGATCTAAAGAGGATAGATTTGCAATTTTCAATGGGTGATAAAGTGTTCTTGTGGATTAAGTCACAAAAAAGCTTGATTAAATTTGGAAAGTCAATGAAATTATCACCGAGATATGTGAGACCCTTCAAGGTGTTAGAAGTGGTCAATCTTGTAGTGTATAATATTTGATTTCCACCATCCCTAACTATATTACATAATGTCTTCCATGTTTTTTATCTTAGAAAGTATATAGCTGATCCTACACATATTTTGGATTGGAATGCTTTACAGATGATGAATCTTAGGGTGATCATGATAGAACCAATAAGATTAATTGACACTCATAAAATTTATTTGTATAATAAAAATTTGTCACAGTGCAAGGTCTAGTGGGACCAATACTCTAAAGATAGTTCTAATTAGGAGGACTGTGATGAGTTCTACAAGATATTTTCACATCTATTAACTTGATTAGATACTATTATACTATGTTATTTTTATAGTGAACAATTTTTTTTAAAAAATTATCAATAAGAGTTATGCAAGATGATGACTAGATTTAGGGGGGAAATATGTTACATTATGATTACTCACTAAGTAAATTATTTGATTATTCATGGATAATTATAGTTGAAACATTTGATTTGATTAATTTTAACTAAGATTTGTGATGTATATTGTTATGAGATAATAGGATATTACTTATGTTACATGATTATAATGATATGAGTTAGCAGTAATGTATATATTTATATTTTAATGATTTTAGTTTTTTATTTCAATTATATTTTATGATGTATGTATATCATGATGTTATGATCTAAGTAATTGATTATTGTGGGGTTGATGCAAGGGAAATCATCCCTCACAACATGATGGCGGGAGAACATCATCAAAGATGATGATGTAGATTGAGATGTCATAGGGTGACAGATAAACTAGCTAGAACCTTACACACACCACATTAGCTAGTACATGTTAGAACATACAATAAAATGGTTAGAATAGTGCATTTATTTCTACTTACATTAGATAGTTGTTTGTCCATGATTTGTTGGCATAGTTGAGTGGTTGTTTAGAAACTCATCTTGCATGGCATGTGTGTAATGATGTTTTGGAGATTAACATAATTATAATAAATTTGGATTTATTGATTTATTTATCATTAATCTGGCATGGCATTAAGAGATGTTAATTAAATTAATGAATTTATTGACACTTATGATTAATGTTAAAATGAATAAAATTAAAAAATTTCCAATTGAAATGAAAAAAATGGGAAAAAATAAATAAAAAACAATAAATAAATAAATAGAATGGTCTAAATTTAAGAAAAACAAAAAATATATATTCGTTAAAATAACGAGAAAAAAAAAAGAACTAAAAAGGGAGAAAGCTACATTTTTGTCATGAAAGGGAAAAAGAATATATTCAATGAGAGTAGAGTGAGGCATATGACATAGAGAAAATGTGGAAGGCAACATAATGGTAGAGAGAGATTGGAAGAGGAGAAAGTAAGGAGAGGAGCAAAGTGCAATAGGGCATCCCCAATTAGGTAGACAATGTATTTATATTTTGTATATTTATTGAATTGTATATAAATGTGTGTCTGCTCAAACACACACACACACACACACACACACACACACACACACACACACACACACACACATTTAGGAGTTGTATGAAGGGATATCTTAATAATGATATATATAATTTTAGATTGACATAGTTATATTTTGAATAGTAGATAGTGTGGTGACTTGCATAGTTATATAATAAGAATTAAACACTCAACACTTTTGTACAAATAGGTGTTTAGCATTCCCAATTTTTAAAAAAAAAGGACACATAGACCTTTGACCCTGCAAGATTCAAACATGTGTCTTTTCCTCCTAATGCATCAATACTCCTAATGGTTAAATTATATAGTGAAATGTTTTTGGAAATATAGACATATGTATAATACCACATATAGATGCAAGGAAATATAATGAAAAGCTCTTGGAAATATAGATGTGAGGAAAACATATATACATAATACCACATAACAAGGTGTATAAAATAAGATATATATATTTTTAATAGCCAGATATGCTAAAACGATATGATATTTTTTGTTCTTGAAAGGTTCGTTGATGTGTTCTAGTTTATGATATATATGCATCATTCTAGTCAATAATATTTCCCAAACCCTACCTTGTAGTCTCCAATGTGTTGGACTTCATAAGTTTGACACCAAGTGATCTAAAATAATTAGGAGCCTGATGTAAATCATTCTAAATTCTAAAAATCACCATAATTTAAAATTACAAGATATATATTTTTGAATTAAGTTGATTCTACTTAGTATTTTATGAAAATATTAAACCGTTGGATTGAGTTTCTAGCGATGACCCATTAATAAGCCCAATTTTTAAATGATAGTAAAATTAGGTGATATGTATCAATGTAATAGTTGTTATAGATGTTACACCTTGTTTATAAAATAGAAAAGATAAATCATTATACATATTACAATATATCCTTATTAACAACATTAAGAAAATACTTATTAACAAGCCAAAACAATTACGAAATGATTGTACGCTAATACATTTGAACCAATAATTGTGTATTATACAGAGGGTATTGTCTTATAATTAGTATAAGTGAGATTAATTATTGTTATATATCTATAAAAACAAATGATCAGGGTATTAGAGGTTGCATGATCTAGAATGATGTCATCAGGATGGTTATGGCAATAACATATAAACTAAGCCATAGTATAAAGCTTTTATTTGTTGTGTATAAAAAAAGAATGATTAGAAATGAAATGGTTCATTGAATATTATTAATCTTATTTTTTAATATGGTTAAATTAGAGATTTAAAACTATGTTATAGAATTTTTTATATTAGAGCTTTATGTATGCGTATATACAACCCTTGAGAGTATAACAAATGCTAGGATAGAATATTATGTGTTTCATGGGAACTCATACTCTCTTTGTTATGTCTAGTTGTTTGAATAAAATCTCATGTTTTCATGTATTTATGACTACTTTATTATGACTAATTATAGAAAATTAGTAGTTATGTCTTAGAAAACTAGACTATGATAATATGCATTATCATAAGGTGTAGTATATTTGGAAAATACTTATCGTAATTAGAAACTATAGTTGAATTTGTATTTTACCTAGGTGGTATAAACTATATTCATTATTTCTATTATGGGATAGATAATAATGTGAGATTCATTCATAGATTTGTTGGAATAGTTGTATGTTGTTATATTATCCTATGCTTAGCATGTTATATGATATGATTCCTAATATGATGTAAATTGTATGAATATTTTATTTTTATTATGTTATTCAATATCGCACTGATGCTACTGAGTATGTAATGAGATGGAATTCACTATATTATAAGCATCACAATTGCAAATGAAGGTAATCTGATCAATTAGTGTGTATAAATTTTGACTGATCTATATATCACTATTATTTATTATTTGAAAACTTTTACCAAAGTAATGTTTAATGAGGCATTGTCATTTCATGTGTATTATTTAAATGTTTGTGTGATATCTTTAAATATAATAGAATTATGTGATACATCCCATGTTTAATTTTAAAAATCATATAGCACATGGGTACTAACTTGTCTCTATGGATTCCCACAACATCACTATCTACTCATTCGTGAAGGGAGGGACATTCACTAATGAGATTAATGCAAAGAATAATTTGTCCATGGTTGATGTGAAAAAATTATTGGATGATTCTCTCCCTCCCCATAGCAGTACTATTTTTGAGATAACATTTTGGATTGCAACAAATACTAGAGTTCGAGAAACTATGCTCTAGGAAGCCATATATCTTATATATGTACATTGTATTGTATTGAACTCATTATTGAAACATTATCATGAAGAGTTGTAATTAATTATCTATTATACATTTAAATCAATGGTTCTAGGAATGTATCAATCATGGTTAGTTAATTGTAATTACTTTCTATATTTGTATTATGATTTGTTTCTTATGATGATAGTGATCAACAATTTATTATGTAGAATACTTCATTATAGTTGTCACACTTAGATCATTTTATATGATCATTGGTTAGATTATTTTGGTGAAATCTATTTATAGTATATGTGTTTAAAAAAATTACATATTTTTAGGTAGATCCAAGGGAGGATGTTGCTCTAGTTTTACAGAAGGTCAAACATATTTTTCAAGAAATGAGTTACTTTTCTAGTTTTTTTACCACTTGGGTCATTGTAGCAAAAAATTTGGACATAGATTTTTTTTGTCATACAATCCATGACTTCATGACTTGCTTATCCATTACACTGCCACATATTAGTAGGCCCATAGGCCGTGAGCTAGTGTCCCCAATTGGATGGCCTTTTCTAGGATAAATGCATGAATACCCGGTAGTCATCCATGAATCCATGCCTATACATCAATGGATCTATAGGTCCTATCACCTGACCTAAGATGAAATGAACGAGTGATTGTAGGACCTCTGTCTATGCATGAGACCTTCCCCATGGTTCCCTTCACTTACGATAGACCAACCAAGCCCCTTATATTATCATGGACTTCTCCTAACATGTGGTGATGGTCTTTAGGCCATCAAATTTAAGATAAGGGATTGTGACACTATTGATTTTAAAATGGATATATTTTTTGATGATGTCACTCTCACATCAATTAAGGTCTCATCAAAATTGAGAGGGGGGAACACTCACAAAAGACTTTAGCCCTTGGTCATATGAAAAATTAGCCTTTTGTTATGAGCAACCTATGGGGACTTAAATTTTCATTGTAAAATTTATCACAACTATTTGCACACCAAAATTTTGTCAAATTTGTACATCTTACTTTTTCCAACACTTTTCCACCCAATTTTATGTGAGCTCAAATATTAAAAAGGCTATAACTTTTTATCTATAACTTATTTTTGAGTACCATCATCTTTAAAGTGCTTATTTTTTTGTATTGTACACATTAGTGGTGTTTTTGGTTCCGCCAAATCTCTCTTCAAACCAAATATGGTACACTAATTGATTCATTATCAGGTGAGCATGATTTCCTTCTAATTTATTTCATACTTATGCAAAATTACTCAAAATGCATTCTTGATTGTGCCTGGTGTCTATACAAGTATGATTGTATGTGAAACTTAAGAGGAGTTCATTATAGTAGTTCTAAAGGGGTACTATGTAGCATTTCTTACTTTTATATTCTTTATTTCTTATTTCATTTCTACAATAACCTCTTTTCTACATTATGGATTCAAGTCAAATTGGTCCGCTCACACCATTTAATTATCATGAATGGAAATACAAAATGGAATTAATTTTACAATCCAAAGTCTATAATCAAATTGTAATGGTCACTAAGACTGAACCAACTATAATAGAAGTAAAAATTACATTGTTCAATCATTATTATAAAGTCTTGCTCATGTGTGGTCCACTATGGGAATACTCTTTGGGAAGTAGGATGTGATGAGAAGCCATGAGATGGAAAATTAACTGATTAGTTTGAGCCCGTATTACTATGACACACTTCAAGAATTATTCTCAAAGTTTAAAATTCTAAGGTTTTAGTTTAAATAATGTTAAATTAACAAGAACGATGAATAACTTGTTCTATTGATACTCTCCAAACTAGGTCCAGAATATTTTGTATTTGTATCCACTTTCAATGCCATGAAAAGTGATTTTTTAGCCACATGTAAAATGCCTTATTTAGATACATTTATTTCCAAATCAATTTTGGAGCAAGATAAGTTGATACATATGGGCACGATGAACTCATAAAAATTTAAGGCACTTCGTTCTAAGAAAGAGAAGGATTCAAACCACAGAGAGAAGAAATATTAAAAAAGGGATCAAGAGAAGGATGTAAATCTTCCCACCTCCAAATCCAACCATGAGACCTATTCTTCCAATTCTAAGCCTAAAAAAGATTGGATCAAATGTGGGTTTTTCTCAAGAAAGCATGATGAAAGAAAATGTTTGAAGAAGTAGATTAACAAACTGATTAAGGTGCTCAAGAAGCAAAATATCAGTGTTACTGATTCTACCAATCAATATTAATCAACCCATGAATCATATAAGGAAATGACCATGGTAAATAAAATGAAAAATAGAATAATAAGGGGAAAGTAAATGGCATGGCCTTAGTTGTTTTATCTTAGACTCTTAAATGGGTCATTAACTCTGGTGTTTCACATCACATGGTCTCTTCACATATAGAGTTCAGTTCCTTGGAACCATCTGACATGTCTTCTATATAGTTGGGTGATGGAAATTAGAAAAAAAATTATTTGAAGAGAGTTTGTATAAGTGAGTGATTGAATGTTCAAAAAATCTCTAAGTGGTTCCTCAATTTAAATTAATCCCTTATTAGTTTACCAGATCACTCACCTTAGTTTAGGCATTCTAGTTTAGCTCACTCCAAATTTAATGTATGTTAGAGATATACATAGTGATACAATTTGGGTAGTTGGAATAGTTGCTCATTAGACTTAGCTATATAACTTCTCCCACTATACTCCTGACTCTCCTTTAGGTTCTTTTTTTTAAAACTCACTTGAACTTGATGACATTTTAGAGCCTGAGTGCACTTTTGATATTGATGACTCTTCTTCAAATACAGATAACTATAATAGTGATGGAGATTCACCTCCACCATCTCTTTGTCATTTTCTAGATGTTGGGGAATTATTTCTTGATCGACCTACCTCTTGTCTTCTTTAAACATTACAAGGAATAAGTATATTGAACTAGGACACATTAAACAACAAATAGTCTCTTCCATAGTTTTAGGGCATACAATAGTCCTTCTTAGACTCTTCTTATAATACACCATCATTCCATAGAGCATTTTGCCCACTTACATTACATGAAGTGAATAATTTATTGTATATAAATCACACCTTGGTTGAAGATCCATTAGGCACTTGATAGACAAATTCATTGTTCTAGGGTGATCCACTCTTCATTTCATCTAATTCTCATCCACATTCATTCCAATTCACTCCTTTGTAGGACATAGGGTGGCTATAGGTAGTTGTATACCTTAGTTGGGATTTTTAACCCTATATTATTCTTTGATATCTTTTGGAGAAGTTTTTTATTCCTATAGGTTTTCTATTTTTCTCCAGTTTATAAAAGTTGCATTATGCTAGTGTACCTCATCAAGACTCATTGTCAAGACCCAATTCTTCTACCCACCTATGTTATACTTACTGGGGGTATTGGTGTAGCCTTTTTCATACTATATGGTTTTACCTATACTTTGTTATTTAACTTGATTGGGTTTATTCTAGGTCATTAGTGAAATAGAATACCACATGTATGAGAATGTTGGAACATGTCTATCTTTCACCTATATATGTACCTTTCCTATTTTTTTTTGGTTAATGCTTCTAATACAACTTTTTTGTGAGACTTTTATCTTTCATTTGAAGGTTCTATGATTTCACTCTACAGTTTATTCATACATGCTTAATTATTTAGTTGATAATGGTGTAGTATGAAAAAATATACTAACTATATAGCATCTAATAGTCTCCACAATATATTATGCTTCTACAAAACATAAAACAATAGATCACAAACCAAGGATTTATCCCAAAACTAAAATAAACTATACATAAAAATAATTAAATCACATTTTTAAAAATTTCCTACTTCATAGATCATGTAACTAGATACATCACCCATATTATATTAATAAACTATATTGGTGACATATCTTACTACATCCACCATCTATAAATATAGACTATATCAGACATGACCTATGATATCAACATTTTACTATATTACATTAGCTTGCATACACACCATTGACCATCCTTTCAAATTATCATATGCCATAGACGATGATTTTAAATACATAGATTTGATGCTTGGATTTACACCCTTGAGGAGATGCTCAGCTCTCCTCATCTAGGCAACAAAATAGAATCATCTCTCTTGCTGTGGATGACAATTTTGTCGAGATGAATCTTTGGATTAGGGGCTGTCTCCCCTTGATGCACCTTTAAGCTCTTTCAAAACTAAAAATTTTGAATTAAAAGGGATAAGAAAAATAAGAGGTGATGCACCAATATTTGATATCCTCCTAAATGACTGAAACCACTACTTAAAGGTAAAATAAGGATGTTTCATATAAAATCACAACAAAAGACATTATTGAATCAGTATTTCATAAGTTAGATTTAGGAAGGTAATTAAGATTAAGGAGGGTGATGAAATATTTTACAAAGAGAATACACATATACCAATTCTAAGACATCTATACACTTAGTAAAGAATACTAGCAGAGACCTACAACATTATCCCTGGGCACATTGGTAAGTGACCATAGATTGACATGTTAGAAAATAACCTTTTCACTAGTAATTATCAACAAGATTCAAACTTATAATCAATAGTACAATGTGTGAATGGTGAAATCACTTGTATTTTGTTCAAGAGTTACTAGTATAAAGTTGACTAGAGTTTCACTATAACTAGCGAAGGCTCCAAAATGAGCCAAGAGAATGCATATATATAGCCTTTGAGAGAGAGGTTGAGCCACGGGAGTTCTAGGGTCACATGGAAATGTGTCATCCCAAGAAAATAAATAGTTACATTACATTCTGTAATATGTTCTCTTTATGATTATGCCAATAAAATGAAGATATTCTAAATTTGTGTTTTGCCATGAATAGATCCAGTGGTTGGAAATTTGTTTTTACATTAGTTGCTCTTTACTGACTCATCGATATGTGAAATGGTGTAACAACCTAAACTATTAACCTCTATTTTTTATTTTTGTACACCAAATATTTAGAATTCTACCATGTGTCACTTCGATATTTGTCTTTAGGTTCCTACTCTCATGTTTTTAACTCCAATGACTATTCCTTGTAGCTTGAAATTAACATTTTTTAGGCCTTCAGTCCTTGAGTATTTTCTTCAAACTCCTTGCTCTCAACACTTATCTTTAAATTTTTTGTTTTCTGCATTCTTTTAGATAATTTATCTAAAATAATTATTTTGGGTTCTCCTTCCTTTCATCTCAGCTTTTCCTAAGATAAAAAACCTGAAGGAATTAATTCTTTTGGACTTGAGCCTTTTCCTTTATGCATTTATTCCTTCGGCTTGGTGACAATGCCCTTTGACTTTTCGGAAAGAACTCTTTAGCCTTTTATAATGGTCCACCTCTTCCTCAAAACAATCCTTTAGACTTTGTGCAAATGTCTTTTTTAAAAATAACATACCCTTTGGAATAAATATAAATGACCCCTTTGACTTTAAAGTGGCCTTTGAAAAAATGTAAATGTCCTTCAATATTTTTTAAATGGTCCTTTTTCAAACAAAATATACCCCTTAGAAAAATGAAAGGGTCCTTTAGCTTGAAAAAATACTTCGAGAAAGTTATAATGACTTTCAAAAAATTTACAAGCACCCTTTGTAAAAGTTGTTTCAAACAATAAGTCTGAAACAATTCCTTCGAAAATATTTAAGTGAACCATTTCTTGCAATAGAGATACTTTTCATAAAAAAATGTTTGTACCTTTGAAAAAGTTATTTTAGATAAAATGTTTGAAACAATTTTTTCCTTCAAATTTTTGAAAAGATCCCTTCAGAAAGGTAAGTGTCCTTCAGAATAAATGTAAGTGTCCACTTTCTAGAGAAAATGCCCTTCAAGAAAGTTGAAGTGTACCCTTTTGAATGGAAAACATACCCTTTGAAAGGCTTGTCTAGGCCATTTTTTGTGAGAAAGTGTCCTTTGGGAAAGTTTTAACTTACCCTTCAAAAGAGTTCTATTGAATGAAAATTTTGAGAAATAACACTTAGAAAAAAAACAAAGAAAACATTCTGAAAGAATTCATTGCAAATAACTTAGCCAAAAGACTGAAGAACAAAGCTATCAGAAGGAAACCACATTTATTTTTACACAAAAGACTCTAACTTTGTATAAGAACACTTTTTCTAAATGAAACCTGCATACTAGTCTTGGACAAAGGTATAAACTCAAACATTTTTTGCAAAAATGGGGTGCCCAATTTTGGCCTAAAGAGCCAAAATTTGGTTAAGAAATTGGTGACTCACATGAGTAGTATCCCTACTATACTGACTAGACCGGTAGTCTTATCTAACTTATGGCCAATATAGTCAATGGATTCTTGAGGATTACTAACAAGGATTATGCCAAAACAAAACACAAGCAAACACACCACACAACAATAGCAAGACCAACCAAAGATAAGGACAAACTCAAATATGTGCATAAGCACTTAGGGAACTTAAGGAAAATAGGAAACTATGTAAAATAGAAAGAAGAGGACCATAAATAATAATGATTTAGATATATCCCATTTATTGGGATATGTAGCTCCTCTCCATCCAACTTTGAGATTTGGAAAGCATTATGTTGTTTGCACTATGTGATCACATGTGGGCCACTCCACAAAGCATCAAAATTTGTGTGATTTATAGGTTTGGCCTTATCTTCATCCTAGTTTAGGATAATGTCACCTTATTCGAAGCTTCTTTACATGGACTTCTTGACATAATAATTCTTTGTTTATTGTTGGTGAGTAGTCATGGAGTGCATAGCCTGATCTCTTGTCTCCTCAAGCTCCATCAACTCACATAATCTGACCTCTATGTTATCATTCTCCATCAATTGTAGCTGATAGGTAAGATCTAAGGTTGGTAACTCAAGTGAGATAAGAATTCTAGCTTCGCTTCCATACACAATTGTGTATGGTGAGTTCCAAATTGCTCTCTTTAAGGTGATCTTATCAACCTAAAGGGTTGTCTTCAACTTAGTGTGTCAAGTCCTTTGATTTTCCTCCATTATTCTCTTGTTGATCCTAATCAATTTCTTTTTTTTAGACTCATCTATTTCATTTCCTTGAGGATAGTAGCTGGAGGAGGTGCTAAGATAGATGCCATGTTTCAAATCCCATTCACTTGTCTATGTACCTAAGAAGGCTAGTGCATTATCTAAAATGATTGTTGAAAGAGATCCAAAGCTGGATACTATACCTTCATAGAAGTCTAAGACTAATGTTTCATTTGCCTCCTTCAGAGCTACAATGTCCACCCATCTTATAAAAAAATCAGTGGTTGTCAACACCCACTTGTGACTAGCACTAGAAGGATGGTTGATCAAACCTATGAAATCCAAACCCCATTCCATAAAGGGTTGCTCAACCTAGATTGGATGAAGGGGTAAGGTGGACAGACTTTGTTTACCATAAAAAATATCACAGTTTTGACACTTCCTTACCAAAACATGCGTGTCTTTGAACAAGCTAGGCCAAAAGTATCTAGCCCTCATAGTCTTCACAGTTGTGGTTCTTAGAGCAAAGTGGCCACTAGTTGGTCCATCATGAAACTCATGTAGTACTTTATCAATATGATCTAAATCAATACACCTCAACAACAAACCTAAAAACTCTTTTTGAAAGATCACTCTATCAATAAGTACATAAGGAATAGATTGTAGCCTAGGTTACCTTCTTTTGGCCTTATCAAGACCTTGTGGACACTCACAAATTTGAAGGAAATGAATCATGTCTTGTGTCTAGATCCTTGTGGTTGAAGTTAAAACCACTTTAGGATCATCATTTAGTGTCAAAATAACCTATCTTTGTTCTCTTGAGTCTGAAGCAAGATGTTCACACAGTCTTTTTCCCTTCACTAGCTTGGTTGTTTTGATCCCTACATCATACTCCATCACTTTGGTGATGCAACCTACCTTTTTCTCATTCAAATATCTACTAAACAAAAAAATATTTCACACTAAAATGAGCCATAAAAATTTTAATCTTTTTATTGTATAACATATGTCTGATCTTCTTTAAGCTCCTTATAATTGAAAGTACTTGTTTTTGCACATATGTATATCTTGTCTCATAACCTTATAGACCTTGACTGAAAAAGGCAATAGGTTGTTCCAAATTTTCCTCATTAGCTTAAGTAATAATGGTAGAGATTACCTCTTTATTCCCAAAATTATACAATTTGAAGTCCTTGGAGAAATTAGGACTTTCAAGGGTAGGAGCTTGGGTAATGGCTTGCTTGATCTCTTCATAACTTTTTTTTCTCCTTCCTATCCAATAGAATCTCTCATCCGTATTTGGAATAGATGTCAAGGGCTTGACCATGTTATAAAAATTAGGAGTGAACCTCCCAATTAAATTTATTTTACCAAATAATCTTTGTAAACCCTTCTTATGTTTAGGTAAAGATAATGCCAAGTTGGAACTTACTCTTTCTAGATCAATGGACAGACCATTCCTAGAAATAATGTGGCCTAAGAGTTTGCCTTCATGAAAATTAAAAACACACTTATTTGGGTTTAGATAAATCCCAAATTCTCTACACCTCTCAAAAATATGTCTCAGGTGCTTCTAATGATCATTTACATCCTTGGATAAAACTATCACATCATCAAGATAAACCAATACAGTGTTATTGATTAGTCCTTGGAAAGCCATATATATTGCATGTTGGAAGGTAGCTCCATCATTTGACAATCCAAATGGAATCTTCCTATATTCATATGAGCCCCATTTGGTGGTGAAGGTTGTTTTGTATTGGTCACTTTCTTTCACCAAAATCTGATTGTATTTATAATAACCATCTAGGAGAGAAAACCTCTCACTACCTACTACCAATTGCATAATTTACTACATATAAGGGAGGGGGTAACTGTATATCAAATATACTCTATTAAGGTCCCTAAAGTCCACACACAATCTGATCTCCCCATTCTTCTTTCTAACAGGGACTAAGTTGGCCACCCAAGAAGAATACTTAATGGGAAAGATGATTTTAGACTCAATAAGTTTAGTGAGCTCTTTCCTCATGATAGGCTCAATCTTTGGATTGATTAGCCTTTGTATTTGCTTTATGGGTTTGAAATTTTCATCTATCTCTATGGTGTGTTGAACTAATCTTAGATCAAAACCCTTCAAATCACTATACTCCCATGCAAAAATATCACTAATCTCCTTGCATAGTTCAATGAATTCATGCTCCTCTTGACTAGTGCATACCTTTCCAATATAAATTAACTTATCTTTGAATATATATACCCTTTCATAGCTCTCTTTCTTGGTTGACATGCTTACCTTCTCCTTCTTGAGCTGTTCATCTTCATTGAATATGCTTTCTAAAGTCACTAGGCCTTTGGGAAGGTTGTTAGACTTTAGATGGATAATCTATCCTCCATATTGATGATGAAGCTTAGAATGATTCTTTGTAGAGAACTTAGCCTCTTCTTATAGTAAGAGGTCTATCTTTTCATCACTCTCAAAAACCTACCAATTGGTGACATTATCTGATATATAAGGTCACACAATCACCTTTAGATGAGGTTGATTCTTGTCTTCTCTTATGCCTTTTGGAATTGAGCACCAATAGATGCCAATATATTAGCATGATTATTATCTTCCTTTGGAATAAAAGGTATATTAAATTCCATGAATTCCTTTATGAGGTCCAAAACTCTATGATTATAGGACTTGAGCAAGGAGTTCTTGGTCAAATTTTGCCCTCTAACTTGATTGACAATGAGCTCGCTATAACCAAACACTTGCAATTTTTTGACACCTCTTTTCCTTTCTCACTCGAAGCCATGAATGAAGGCCTCATATTCTGATACATTAAAATAACAAGACAACTTAAATATGAAAGTTTAAAAATACCTTTACTTTGAAGGTGAAATCAACATCTCTTCACCACCAGCCCCAATCTTGCTTCTAGACCCATCAAAGAAATGTTGCCACAAGCCATTCACATCTTCATTTGAATTAATCAAATTGGTCATGATAGAATCCTTCTCATGCATATAATACACTCCAAGACTAGACTCCTCAATAAACTTTTAAGGATCATGCACATAGTTGTCATCTCCCCACTCATCTAGAAACAAATCCGAAACTCTTTCAATGGAAGATGATGGGGATTGATCAATGTGAAACTCCTCTTCATCAGTGAAAGCATATTTAACATTTTATACCTTGGGTGAATATGGTTCCAAGTTATATTTATTAATATATTCTAACTCAATCTTGACTTTAGTGCCATACTTTGTTCTAAACACCATGTAGGACCAATTAGCTACCATGTATCCACCTATCTTGGATGTAAAGCCTATTGACAAGCAAATAGAAAAATAGGGAGGTAAATATAATACCACCACATCATAAGGAATTGAAAATTTAGGAAAATCATGAAGGATCAAGTTCAAAACTTTCACAACCCCCAAAGTCTTGGCTGGTGATCCATCCAATTACAAAACTCCTTTACTCATTGGTTCGTATTTGATGCCTAGCTTATCTATTATGCACTTGGGCATAATTGATGTGCTTGCTCCATTGTATATAATGAAATTATGAACCAAGAAATATAAAATAATTAAATATAGGTATAAAGGAGGATTCTTCTCATCTTTCTTTGTCTGACCATCTATAGATTGAGTTCTATTGACCAAAACCACATTGTCACTTCTAGATGGGATAGATTTTGTACCCAGTCCATGAAATTCTTTTTCGAGTACATCTTTATACCTTAGTAATGATAGAGAATCCCATAATTATATTTTCATATGAATCTTATTCATCTGATCCAAAACATTAATGGAAGGATTACTTACCTTGGGGTTCTCTTTATGAACATTTACACCTTGCAATGTAGCTTGTAGAGGTTGGGTTATAGGATCTATCCTCAAATTTGGAATCCTCTGACTTTCTTATGTTTTAGGATTAGAATTAGGCTTTCCTCCCATTTGAGTTTATATAGGTATCAAAATGGGTCATTTATTTGTTCTTTGAACTTCTTCAATGACCCTTTTCTTTGATATAGTGTTGGCAACCACACTAGTATTTTGATTGCTTGTATTCCTCATTTGATTAATGGGATAAAAATCACCTTAAAAATGATTCATGAGAGTGGAATTAGACTAAAATTGTCTACTTTCAATACCAAATTATTTTGGCAGCTCAAAATTTAAAAATAGAGATGTTTGATCACCTTGTATAGTCATGATTTGATTTTGCATCTCATTGGCATAATCAACCTATTCTTGATCATGCTCAAAATAAGGGTAGTTGCATTTTTCCTGGACCAATTTTTTTTGAGTGGGAAAAAGGTATTTGGAGTAAGAGGAAGCATTAGTATTATAACTTTGATAATGATTGACATGGGTGATTTGGTCTTATCCCTGATTATTGCTTTGAAAAGGAGGTTTGTTTGTTTGTCCAAACTGGTTGTAGGACTGATAAGGCCTATAGCTTTAGGCTTGTTACCTTCTAAGAGAATAAAATTCATTAGTAACATTTTTAATTAGGATTTTGACTTCATTCATATCATTGGTAGGGGAAATAGAAGATTTTTCTTGACCAAGCAAAGGAGCTAAAGTGGGGAACACACTTTGACTAAGAGAATGCAAATCAGGGAATAGTCGCATTGGAGGTCGAGGAGCTATCTTTCCTACATGGACAAGACAATTTTCAGCATTTATGGCTATTTCATATGCAAAAGTAAATTTGTTTCCACCCATAGGTTGAATCATCATGGCAATGTCACTATTCAACACTTTCAAGTAGTATAAAAATGCATAATTTAGGGTAGGTCTCACAAGGGATAGGATTCTATCCCATGTCTTTTGAAACCTAGTATTAAAATATTGCATGAATTCATGTGGTGCCCTCTCTATTATGGTAAATTGCTTAGCTAGAGACAATTGATGAATATTTTCTCATAACTTATCAGTGAATAGGGTCCCCAACTCATCCCATGAGCCAATAAAATTTATAGGTAGGGTCCCATACTAGTCCCAAAATTTTCCTCTAAAAAACAAGGCTAACAACCTAATGGCTACATTTTATTAAGTGTTCTTATGGATATTACAAAAGTTTTTTATATTATTAATATGTTCAATGACAATAATTGTACCATCTCCACTAAAAGATGGAACACTTTTGAGAGAATCTCTAGGGATTTGATCATATTGGGCAAGTCGCAAGGGAGATACCCTCCAAAAAGGCACAAAAGGTTGTCTTCTATCCATATTAGGAATATTACTATAGATGTTAGGAATGGTATGAAACACAAATTTGGAAGGTTTAAACACAAACTCTCTTTTTAAGGGATGAGTTTTGACAAACCTAGACCTTTTGGTGGAATATGGAGCTAATTATACAAACTCAAAGGGTACACCATTAATATCAGACCTAGTGGTCACCTTTCGCATTGAAAGAAGGACTGATCATCAACCAAAGACTTTGAAAATTTTAATGGAGTCACCAATTACTGAATGCAAATCTTTTTTTCTACAACTATGTCAAGACCAACACCAATCTTGAATAATCTTCTGGGACTTAGATGTCCCATCAGGCGTGCCAAAAATTGTTGACACTTGGATTTGTACCCTTGAGGAGATGCTCATCTCTCCTCATCCAAGTGAAAAATGGAATAATCTCTCTTGATGTGAGTGATAATTTTGTCAAGATGAATCTCTATATTAGGGGCTAGCTCCCCTTGATGCAAATTTAAGCTCTTTCTAAACTAACAACTCTGAATGAAAAGGGAGAAGAAAAATAATTGAGAAAACAAGTGGTGATGCACCAATATTGGATATCCTCCTAAATGATTGAAGCCATTACTCAAAGGTAAAACAAGGATGTTTCACGCAAAATCATAACAAAAGACATTATTGCATCAGTATTTCATAAGTTATATTTAGGAAGGTACTTAATGTTTAGGAGGGTGATGAATGATTCTACAAAGAGAATACACATATACCACTTCTAATATGTTTATACACTTAGTAAATTATACAAATAGAGACTTGCAACATTATCCATTCTGCACATTGGTAAGTGACCGTAGATTGACATGCTAGAAATAACCTTTTCACTAGTCATTATCAAGAAGATTTGAACTTATAATCAATAGTGCAATGTGTGAATGGTGAAATCGCTTGTATTTTATTCAAGATTTACAATTACTAATCTGACCAAAGTTTCACTATAACTAGTGGAGGCTCCAAAATGAGCCAATAGAATGCATATATATAGCCTTTAAGAGAGAGGTCGAGCTAAGGGACTCTAAGGGTCAGTTGCACATGTGTCATCATGAGAAAATAAATAGTTACATTAAATTCTGTAAGATGTTATCTCTACAATTATGTCAATATAATAAAGATATTCTAAACTATTTTTTGCCATAAATGAATCTAGTTGTTGAAAATTTGTTTTTACATTAACTACTCTTTTTTATCTCATCAAGATGTGACATAGTGTAACAACCTAAACCGTTAACCCTCTATTTTTTATTGTTGTGCACCAGATGTTTAGAATTCTACCATGTGTCACTTCCATATTTGTCTTCAAGTTCCCACTCTCTTGTTTTCAAATACAATGGCTATTCCTTCTAGGTTGAAATTGATGATCTATGGGCCATCATTCCTTGAGTATTTTTTTCAAACATCTTGCTCTCGGTACTTGTCTTTGGACTTTTTATTTTTAGCATTCTTTAAAAAAAAATGTATGAAATAATTCTCTCAGGCTCTTATTTCTTTCCTCTCGTCTTTTCCTTAGACAAAAATTTTGAAGGAATTCTTTCTTTTAGACTTGATCCTTTTCCTTTATGCATTTATTCCTTCGGCTTGGTGAAAATTCCCTTTGGCTTTTTGAAAATGACCCTTTAACTTTTTGAAATGGTCCACCTCTTCCCTGAAACAATCCTTTAGACTTTGTGAAAATGTCTCTTTTGAAAGGAGCATACCCTTTGAAAGAAATGTAAATGACACCTTCAACTTGAAAGTGGTCTTCGAAAAAATGCAAGTGTCCTTCAAGATATTTTAAATGGTCATTTTCTGAATAAAATATACCCTTCAAAAAAACTACAACATACCCTTCAGAAAAATGAAAGCGTGTTTTAGCTTGAAAATATGCTTCAAAAAAGTTAAAATGCTTTTCAGAAAAGTTACAAGCACCCTTCAAAAAAGTTGTTTCAGACAATAAGTCTGAAACAATTCCTTCAAAAATATTTAACTGAATCATTTCTTGCAAGAGAGATGCCTTTCAAAAAAAATGTTTGGACCTTAGAAAAAGTTAAAATGTGAAAAACAATTCTTTCCTTTGGATTTTTGAAAAGATCCCTCAGAAAGGCAAGTGTCCACATTCTAGAGAAACTACCCTTTGGGAAAGTTGAAGTGTACCTTTTCTAAAGGAAAAAATACCCTTTGGAAGACTTGTCTAGGCATTTTTTGTGAGAAAGTGTCCTTTGGGAAAGTTTCAGCTTACCCTTCAAAAGAATTTCACCAAGTGAAAAGTTTGAGAAATAACACTTAGAAAAAGACCAAATCAAAATTTTTGAAAGAATTTGTTGCAAAGGACTTAGCCAAAAGACTGAAGAACAAAGCTATCAAAAGGAAAACACTTAGGTTTTTACATGTAAAAGACTTCAGATTTGTATAAGAACACTTCTTCTGAATGAAACCTGCATACTAGTCTTGGATAAAGGTATAAAATCAGACATTTTTCACAAAAATAGGGTGCTCAATTTTGGCATTAAGGGCCAAATTTAGTCAACAAATAGGTTAAGATCATTTCAGACGACATCAACTAGAATATATGCAATTGACCATTTTACTATTTGTTCAACATTGTCAACCACTTTTCATGGCATTGACTAGAATGTGTTCGACTACATTGACCATCTTAGATGACATTGACTAGTCTTATTTATTGTCAATTTCCAGATACATTGGCCAAGCTGATACCATTCATACTAGATAATGACTTTTAATTTGAACATAATACATTACTTTGACCTACATGTTGAATTCTCATCACATACTCATTTTTCATCCTATTTTTTAGTCTAATCCTATGCTAGTTGGGGAAAATTCCATTACACCAAATTTTTTTTAGCATATATTTTTCCTAATCTAATCCATTTTTATTTAAAAAAATAATATTCGTAATTAATACACCTCTTACCTATACCATGTTGGTTATATCTATGATACATCAGCTCATCCACCTCCTCTTGTTCAGGCCATCGTCTCTCTACAAAATATTTATAATAATCTCTTGATCAGGCTAAATGTCAATATTTCCTAATAATATAGCTTGATCCTTCCCAACCTATCTCATGAGATTTTATGCTTATGATATCTAAAACCAAACATGATACCAATGATTATGGACACTTACGATTATATACACACCATACATTTGGTGGATCTAGTGAGGTAACTATTTCATAAGCATTCATGAAAAGTCCCTCCCATCCTCCTCCCTCTTCTTCATCATACGTAAATTTTTTAATGTTCATAAACCTCTTTCCCTATTAGAAATTCAAAATTGTGTTCTTAAACCATTAACAAGAGAACTTGGACCTACTTGTCCTACCAACATTGGGATGATCCACAAAGGTTATTTTGATATCATACAAGTTGGGGACATTCTCATGAAAATTACAATTAACTTAGGAAGTTTTATATTGAATTTATCCTTGGTCCCAATTTTGATCATGAAACCATGATCCAAAAATGTAAATAAGCCTATGATAAATTAGCTAAACCACATGATTCCAAATTCAAGCATGATGCTCTCAATCAGGATAAAGTATCTTACATTTACCCTTGTCCACATTCTACTTATAAACATTTCACCCTTTACATAATTTTTCAAGACACATATTCATCTCATTTTATGGGTGTTGAGTATACAAAAGTCAATACTAGCTCATCTCATGTGACTACATTGACCAACTTGATATAGTCACCCAAAATTCCAATAGTTCAAGTTATATCAACTACTTTGATTCAATATCACAATCATTCCCCAAATATTTCATCTAACCAAAACAACATAGTTCATATCCATTTAAATGCACTTCATCTCCTCCATCAGCTAAATTAATTCAGTATAACACACCTTTATCTTAGTCTAGTTCAATACCATCAAGTTATGATGAGCGAGATCCCATTGCAAAAATTTCTCTCCCTCTTTCTCAATTTATTTTTATCAAACTTATGAGTACTTCAAATCATCATAGTAATTATTTAATTCAAATTGTATTTGAAATGAATATCCCCCAACCTCCACCTATAGGGAAAGAAGCCTCTTTGTCTAGGTCTTAAGATAATATTCTCTAATAGTGTGAAGAAATGTCCATATAAGTTGATGAAAATTTAGATGCTTCTCTTTCACTTAAATTTCCTATATATTCCATTATTCTTGATGAAATATTAATTTCTAGGGATGGTCCTTCTTTATTCATTAGCATCCAAATCAGTGATATTCAAGTCAGGTGTTCCTTGATTTATGAAGGGTCATGCACTTGTGTTGCTTCCCTTGATTTCATTTATACTCTTGGATACTCTAAATGCAATCTTAAATATACCCAAACTATTAGGGAATAATTAGCCCTTGCATTAATTTGTATATAATAATGTGAATAATTATTAGAGTAATAATTCACTATTATGTATAGTTAGTTTGTTAGATATATCTGGTTAGAAATTAGTTGAGGTAATATTGTTACAATAATATTACAATTATAGGTTAGTTTTTATTTAATTAATATATAATCAGTTATATATTGCTTTATGTTAATCATATAGGAAATTGACTATTTAGATGAGAGATTAGTGGAGATATGGTCTCCCCAATTATAGGAAAGAGTTTTCCTATATATTTGTAAAATAACTGTATGGATTTGTAATGTAATGAAATAGTAGTTTGGTGTGTTAAATATCATATCTATCTTTATGTTCGACTCTATTGAATAGTAAGCATGAAATAAACCCTGGTATAGGCTCCTATAATACCTAACATTGGTATTAGAGCATGTGTTTTCCATCAATCATGAGTGTCTATTTTTGGGATCCATTGAACATTACTATCCTCCATGAATGAAGAATATATTTTTTGCCTAGAGAATTTCATTCAAGGATTTCTATTTCATTCATATTTTATTGTAGTGAATTATTCTAATTGAGAGTGTTATCTACGCCCTTGTTCTAACCATTGATTTTATATTCTATAGCCCTATATAATGTGATTGCTCTAAAGGAAGCACTGAGTGTTTTGAAAATGCAAAATGTCATTTCATGTCAGATGATGAA